>NW_006494910.1:4910298-4933627 GCF_000471905.2 Amborella trichopoda | reverse complement strand
TATCATAAGGGTGCTACCAATATACACATAAAATTTTATATCATCAACAAGCACCCCCATTCTCTCTTTACATACTCATTTATACACATAAAAAATTCTTTCTGTACAAATAATTGGCTAGCCTTACTTTCTCATTGAAATACGAAAAATATTTAATATTCTCATAAAGATTAGTGCAACTAGCATGTTGCTGCAAATGTACATAAATTTTGTAGCATCTTTGATTGCCACCATTTCAAAACCCATTTACCATGCTTCATAATTTTGGTATTTGCAATTTTTAAGAAAATTATTCAATTGAGTGGTTAAAATCTTTCATTCTTTTTATTTTCCAGACATATTGGTTTCAAATTCTTTTATTTGCCAAGCCTGATTCAAATTAATTTAATAGGTGGATTAAGATCTTAGATAATTTGTAGCCCAATTCCAAAGTAAATAACAAAACTAAATCCGCCAAATTGTCGATGTTGAGTTGCAAATGATTTTCTCGTAGTTCACATTAATTTGATCACCATTTATACAAAAAATATTTTTCCCCAAAACAAAAAGTAAAAGAAAAAAACTGAAAATAAATTCTACAACTAAACTCAAGGTCCTTCCAAAACTGTGGACGTTGCTAAAATAAATATCCACCAAATTTAAGCAAGCAATGGATGCATGAATAATAACTTTAAATGGAAAAAAATGTAAACGTAAAAAAAAATAGCTCAGATGCATTAGAACTGATTTACGCAAAAGAATCTTCATTAGGGCAAAACAAATGCCTAAAGAAATCACCAAGAAAAAAGAATAAGAAGAAAAGAGTAGCTCATATGTACCAAAATAGCTAATTGGGGGAAAAAATTCTTCAACATGGCAAAAAAAATTAAAAAAAATAAAGAGATTGTTTTGGATTTCGAACTCTAAAATCCACAATAGAGAGACGGCTTGCTTGAGGTGCTGGAATTGCAATGGTTGCATAGGGTTTCGAATGGCAATAAGTGCCAGCATAGAGAGTCATCGAACTTTTCTTGAACTTTTCGATATGCTCCTCCCATTTCCCTCAATGTTCACTTTGTGTACCCTCTCTCAGCCTTCTCTCTCTAAAGTGCGGGGGGGCTTTTCTAATCCTAAGCCTAATGCTTTCTTTCAATCTTCTCTGTACCTCTCTCTCAAAAGGGTTCTTTCCATCCCTAGCTATGAACCTCTATGTACCTCTCTCTCTCTTTAAAGGGTTCTGTAATGAACCTGATGATGGAGAGAGACGTCTAGGAAGATCGAGAGAGAATTTGGAGGGAAATTGTAAATGGCAACTAGAGCTTTCCGTTTTCCCCCTCTATATTTTTTTTTAAATATCCACCATGTATTTTATTGGACAGTGAAGAAGGTTGCAACCGCAGCTGTTGCAATAGGGCTGTAACCTTATTAAAACTTTTCCCTACACACATTTTGATGTTCGGAGTTTTTTTTAGCATCAAAACAACTTGTTTTGATTGGTTTTTTAGAGTTTTTTTAGCATCATAACAACTTGTTTTGATTGGTTTTTTAGTACGCCTTACTTTGACTCAGTGTTTCAAAGATCGTTGATTCGATCCAGAATCGGTGATACCGCTCTAAATGTAGTATCGGTAAAACCAGGTGGTTCTTACTTTTTTATTTTTCATTCCGGAGTTCTTTTTTTGCACCCTAGTTTTTTTGAAATGTGATTGACAATTTTCATGCCGCCAGCTCCTTCATGCCAGCCTTCCTCCCTACACGTTTTTGTAGCATCAAAACAACTTGTTTTGATTGGTTTTTTAGTGCGCCTTACTTTGACCCAGTGTTTAAAAAATCGTCGATCCGATCCGGAATCGGTGAAACCGGTTTTTTAGTGCGCCTTACTTTGACCCAGTGTTTCAAAGATTGTCGATCTGATCAGGAATCGGTGATACCGCTCCATATGCAGTATTGGTAAAACCCGATGTGGATCCTATTTTTTTATTTTTCAATCCGGAGTTCTTTTTTTGCACCCTGGTTTTTTTGAAATATGATTGACAATTTTCATGCCTCCAGCGCCTTCATGCCAGCCTTCCTCCCACGTGATTGACAATCCTTCCTTCATGCCAGCTGGCGTCGCCACCTTAAAACTCCTCAACGTATAATACACACGCTTCACATGGCCAATACAACATTCAATCTAGCCAAATCATTGGGTTCTTTTATAGCATTTCTTCTCACATCACTTCGATGTGGGATATATCTGAGTTAAAAAAAGGCTGGTAAATATTATTAGCTCGGGATAAATTGCAATGAGATGGTGTACATATAATGGTGTACGCACGACGATGTATGCCCATCATGAATAAGAAAGTTGTATGCTCGATTGTGGCAATGAAATTTGACGATAACAAAAGAAAAAAAATTATTAAAAGTAATAATTAGGTGCCCATCACCCCTATCTTTCACCAAAAAACTTTTAATTTACTTACCAAAAAAACATAAAAATTCTATTAAGCTATTATATCATGGCATTATTTCATTATATGAGTAATAATTAATTAATTAGTTAATTAGGATTAAAAATTTAGTAGTAGCGCATAGGATAATAGAAATAAAAATAATAAAAATATCATTTCTAGTCTATTGGATATTAAAAAAAAAAAAGTTTAGAAGATATTTTAAGATAGAAAATAACACTAACTCATACCACTTTAGAATTTATTTCAAGTTGCTTTATCAATTATCCCACCACAGTGCAAATATAATTTTTTTAATTTATTAATAACCAAATATTTTATATTATTTATTAATTTGTTCATATTATAAATTTTATAATATATTATTTTTTCTTATAATTATAAATAAGATTTTTTAAATTAGATGATATATAAGACATTTTATATTTTTATTTATATAGTAAAATAATTTTAAATTATAAAGTTATGAATTAACAACCTCAATTTCCATATATATTATTATATTTAGTTAAGTTGTAATAATTTTGGATAAGTAAAACAAATTAATAAATGTTTAATACTTTGATGTGATACTAATTTATGTGGGAAATTAATTTTTTTAATCTTCTAATATGAGAGTGTTTGTAACTAGTTACTTCACAATGCAAGTATGAATTTATTTATTTATTTTTTAATTTTATTAAAATATTATTGTAAATTTATATTTCTAAATTCTATATTTCTATCCAAACTAATTGTTATATATTAGATTTATTTATTTGTGAGGGTCATACCCTTGTTTTTTAAATCACGTTTATTATAATATTGTAATTAATAATTATACTAATTACAATGATAACTAAGTCTTATATTTTATTTATTAATTTATTTATTTTAATTATACAGATATCCAGAGAGAAAAACATCGTCTCAAGAATCACCTATGTTTACAAAGTAATGAAAATGAAAAATGCACCACTCCTAAATTCATTTACAAATGAAAATAACATGATTTTTAGAGGTTTATAGTAATTTTTCAAAGATTTTTAAGATAAAAATTGCCGATGTTACTCAATTTTTTATCCAAAACTCTAATTTACCAATCTAAATGGGTTTTTTGGATGCCCAATTCGAAACACCGATCCATTTTTTAAACCACTGCTTAGACCCCTTTTCGAACGATCCCACTGTAGGTACCTATCATAAACCCGTTTTGACATGACAACCATATTTTCAAGCACCATGATATCGTCGGACATGCAAAGATGTGTACACAAACATACACACGCATGCAAAGATGTGTACACAAACATACACCCACGCGTGTCTGTACAGATACCATGCTCCTACAAGAGCAATTACTCAAAACGGAAAACCGACTTTTACGGATTTTTAATATGAGATTTCAAATCCGTTTTACAATCATACGAGTATTCCTAAACACAGAAGTTAAATTTTAGAAAAGTATATAAACAGACTGTTTAGTTTATATGAGGATGCAACTTTAAAATGGAGAATTATAGATTCACCTCAAAAATCCATCCAAAAAGGTTATTTTAATATTGACAAACCCTCTAGTTTATATAAAGATGTTAAAAATGTAGAATTATAGATGCACTTCAAAAATCCATCGAAAAAGTTATTTTAATGTTGAAAACCATCTGGACATTGAAATGTACGAATATAAAAAAAAATTAAAAAAATTATAAATACCAAAAATAACGCATCTTACAACCCATTACCTAAACCATCATCCATTTTCAAGATTTTCATATGTTTATAGATCTACTTGATTTTAATTATTTTTGGAATTTAAAATTTTATAAATAGATATAAAAATAGATTTTCAGATAATCTTAAAAATGTTTTAGACCAAGATTACATGTTATGATAAAATTTGACGGTGTGCCTTAATTGGATTGTTTAAGGTTGCAACCTAATAGAAACCACGCCCCTCATTTTCAATACAAGGTTACAATCATTATTGTCTTTGTTATATTTTCCTTGAAGATCCCAAATTCAAGATCTTCTTGGTTTTTGGACCAGCTTAACTACCCTAAACAAAAAGAAACTGCATAATTGCATTTCCATAACAAAAATAAACATTTATCACTAATTCTCTCTAAAAAAAATAACATTTATCACTAATACGTCGTCAACTTAGAAAATACATTAAAAAAAAAACAAAATTCTTCCCAGTTTTTTATTCCCAAGTCTCACCGAAATACAAAGGAACTTTCTCACCATCCAACTCCAGTTAAAACCAACAGAAAATTCTCCATTCTTCATGCCCATCCAAACCAACAAAAAAATTCCTCATTTCTTCCTTCCCATCTTCTTCCCTTTCTTATTAGCCGATCCCCCAAGCCCTTTACTTTTACCTTTGCCACCCTTTCCCCCCACCTTTACTCCCTTTCCCCCCATCTTTACTCCCTTTCCCTTCTTTTTACCAACTTTTCCAGGCTTCCCCATCCCATGAGTCCTCATATCTTTCTTCATTCGTGGATCCACCAACACTTTACCTTTTCCGGGCTTCACAGGAACCCCCTTCTTCGCTACCTGGTACTCTTTATTTGGCCTTTTAGGTGCTGCCTTCTTGTAAAGCTTGTCAATCATCTTAGTCTTTGATCTCTCTGAAATATCTGTCTGATCTGAAATAGAGTTTGCCTTTCTCTTCACAGACTCAAGCTTCCTCATGGCCACTCTCTTCTTCCTAGCCTTGGCTTGAGCCACCTTCTTGGCTGGCCGAGCATCTATCTCCCTAAATTGGGCCTTCATGGCTTCTACCTCTTCTCGAGTGATGGGCTTTAATGGCTTGTTGTGCCTCTTTTCGTCCTCCAAAAACCAAACTGGCAAACCCTCCTGGTCGTCAAATGTATACCTGTTCTCTTTTTTTATTCAGTTAGCAATGAGGAAGTATGCCTTTGACGTAAAGAAGATCATGCACATTGTTACATAACTATTCATAGAAAAAAAAAAAATTATCCCAACTAGGAGCATTATGTTTAACATGGGGTTTAGAGTTCTTCTATTTTGATAGGGGCAGGTCTTTTATGTTACCCTTGCAGAAGTAAAGGTGTACCTGTTATAAGCATCATCAAGTATCTGCTCCCTTTGCTTCTTCCTCAACATCTTCTTTGCATAGGCCAAGATTTCAGCCTTTGAGTCAGTGTCATACTCTGATTCATCACCATCAGAAGATGAATCATCACTTGATGAGGAGCCCTCAGCAGGGACAATTTCAAAGTCATCTTGTTGGGATACCTGACCAAGGTCATAAATCTTTACACTAAAAAAATCTCCAATGAAGTCTATTGCCTTTTCTTTTTGTATCTATGAACAATTAATTAGTTATATCTATATGAATATGAATGCATGCAAATTGTGTGTGTACGTGTGTATATCGAAAAGAAAATGCAGGAATGTCAATCCGATTCTATTAGAACTATATTCATGGTATTTTCCAAACCTATCATCAAACTTACTCTTCTCCCTGGCAAATTGTATTATCATGTTTCCTCGTTTTCAGGCATAAAGATGACCAAAGACCAAAATATTAAGAACAATTCAAATCCCTTACCTGACTTAAGGAATCAAGCTTATTTGGCCCCAACTTTTTCGAGATAGAAGGTGTGGGGGCATCTTGGATGACATCTTCCACTTCATTTTCACCATCATATTTGGTTGCTGCCTCTTCTGGTTCTGTTGATGCAAACACATCCTGACTGAACCATTGTTCAGTGAGTTGCTCTTTGGTGAGCGGCAGCTCCTCATGGAGTGGTACTACTAAAGGATTTGCTTCCATATCCTGGTCTACATCGGAATCACCTGCCAAGTCTTGACCACCAACCTGGGTATCCTGCATGTAAAATTTCCTTGCATTAATAAATGATCTCACAAGTTATCTTGCATAGTAGTTATATTTGATATCAAGTTAATAATAGAAATAACTGATATCAGCAAACATATTAGCAATCTTAAAATTTTGATTTATTATTGAAGGGTGATTATTAATCAACGAAAAAAAAGAAGATCTGATATTTTTTGTAGAGAATTATATACTGTTTTGTAGAGAATTATATACTTCCCTAGAAAATGCTTTTGCGCACAATTATGTAGAAATTTGTTATGATGATAGATTTCAGATGAAGTTCAGCTTTTTAATGTAACTTCTGCTTCCAACCTTAATTAAAGTCCAAAACCATTTAGAAATCATGAAACTTAAACCCATCATAAGCAAGTGCCAATACTCTGGTTTGAAATGATACCTTCCATAGTTCACCACTTCCATCTGCTAAGGCTAGCCTCGCACGTTTGCGCTGCTTGGAACTTCCTTCCTTTCCAGTCACAAACCTTTCATAAGCTTGATCTAGAAACTCCTCAAGTTGTTCATCATACCTAACAAGATGAGAATTTGTTCAAACGAATTCCCCAAATTTAACAATTCAGAAAAAGAAAAAAAAAAGGACTTTCCCACATACATAAAATGATATTTATGTACTAAGCAAGCATACAAACCTCAAGTACATTCTTTCTCTAAATAAGCGAAAACTAAATGCACGACAAAGATTTAGAAGACCAACACATGAAGTTGCATCAGGTTATCCCTGCATCAAGAGCGTCCGCAATCTTCCCACTTCAACCCCAGCCAGTAAATCAACCCATCCATTCTATCCCAAAGAGCATGAGAAAAGGAAATGGACAATGGCTCACAAATGGTGGAAACCTATGTGAAATGTGAGTGAGTCTCTTAAGGAATGGCAATTCAGTTAGGGCCCATCTGATCATGTTGAAGCAATCTCCCTTGACTAAAGGAGAAATCAAGAAGATACCCAATCCCACAAGAACAGCATGGGCCTCCCTCGACCTTAAGGATCCTTCTGTCACACCTCTCAAACAATCCCCTAATTCCAGCTGGTTTGGAAGTACCAGTCAAACTATTGCTAATTTACTTCTTTTCTTCTTTTGGCTTAGTTACCCAGGGTTAGGGCCCCACTGGTTTATCAATCAACAAAAATATTCACTCAATAAAACAGTAAAACTATTGAGCTTCATTGACATAATATGAAGAGACTTGCAATTCAACAAATGTCTAACACACTTCTAATCCATTCTCCGATCCTTAATAAGATTGAAAGCCCAAAATTCCTTCCCAACAAGCTCCCATGCTATTATGCATCCCTGGTATGCTCATTGATGGTCAAAACACAGTACGTAGACCACTAAAAGCTCAGTTGTTCTTCTCACCAAAAGAACCAGAACATAAGCAACGAGCTGTCTCCAAAGAAGAGATCTTTGACAAGGAATGGGATCGGATGTCAAAAGTTCTCTCTTTTGCCAAACTAAATGACTTGAGCTTCCAGTGAAATCAAACCTAAGATACAGAAGCGGCACTGTGCTTTGGTCAAAGAGTCATCAGGAATGTACTGATAGATCTGCCTAATCCAGTCTTTTTATTGGACAACATAGATCATGTCAGCTTCGGTCTTATTTTTGCCAAATGGCAACATAATAACTATAGCACTTCAAAGAAATGGCAAAAACTGTATGATGTACCTTTGGTGTTCTTCATCAGAATCAATGTCACTACGAGAATCCTCCTCACCTTCACCTACACCAGTTTCTTCACTCTCACTTTCCACATTTTCACCATTTATATAGTCAACCTCAGTTGAATCAACAGCTTGCAGATCTTTTTTCCCCTGAGAATCCACAAGAAAGGAAATGGAAAACATCACTCAGATTCATAGAAGAACATCAATAACGAGAGCCTCAACAAAACCTAAACTTCGAGAAAACTATCATGTAGCAAGTACAAGCGAGCAGTCACAATTCAAACATGAAAATTTTATATTTAAAATTTGAGACAACAAAAATGTGCTATCGAAACCAAGAATAGAAGCATGAAAGCGTAAAAAAGTGCATGGTTATTAATTATAATACAAAGGGAACTGAGTTATTGCATCAAAGCAAATTATGAAATGCGGTACACATAAACAATAACAAACTTGTAGAAAATTAGAGCAATAACAATGACAGACTGAATATTATTGTTATGGGACTCGTTGATGGAGCATATTAATACGAAATTTAGAGAGGGGAGTTAGGTAGAACAGTTATGACAGAGTAACAAAATCAATTTTGAATGTAACCGGATGGACAAGCATGGAAGCTCTTTCCTTGTGCATAGAAGCCAATGAGCTAGAGGTGATTCTTGAGATGGCCATCTCCCTAGAGATACATTTTTTTGAAGGTTTAAATATAAATCATTGTAGCCCAGGTGGGAATCGTTACAGCAGGTTTGCATATTTTGGATGCTACACTTCTTAAATATATCCTTGCATGCACTTCTTGTTTCACTTTTCAGAATATCAGCATAGCAGAGTAGGCAACATGAAATTGTCCTCTAGTTATGAAGAGATCCACGAAACTAAATGACAAAAAGCCAAAACAATGAATCGGAAGGGGTCCCATGTATGATGGAAGTTTCCGAAATTTTTATATAGGGATGCAGAAAGACCCACAAGAACAATAGTACCATGTCACAAGAAATAATTTCTGCAATTTTTATATAGGGATGCAGAAAGATCCACGAGAACAAGAGTACTACAATGTCATAAGAAATAATACTTCCAAAATATAATTACTTCTTCACCCAACAAACTTCGGTCAATATGAGCAACTGGAATCTTAGAAGCCAAATCAAAAGGCCATACATTTTAACCATTTGCAGAAACCAAAATAAGTGTAATGTTTCACATCTATATGTTTGAAAGTTCAGCAAAGTTGAATAACATTATTTTTAAGCTCTAAAAAGTTGGTACCCAAATTCACATGAGAAATCAAACTGAGTTCAAATTGGAATTTTTGGCTTTTTCTCATTTCCTGAAGAAATTTATAGAGCATAATATAATCCTTGTGAGTATAGAGGATCCATTGTCAAGAGGGTCATCACCATCCAATCAATGTTGGATGGTGATAAGAGAAAGTGGAACCTGTAAGAATACTACACAACTCTAATGAAGGATTCTACTCTTTCCCCATCAATGTCCAATCACTGAATGGACAGTGACTCAAAAATGAATAAATTAAGATTCATTTCTGAGTTATAACCAATGTTTTACATAGACATGGAGATTGCAATATATACTTTCTCATATAACTATAACAATGAATTTCAGCAAAGACAATTCAATTTTCAATTTTCCTTCCCTCAGCCAAAGCAAAAATTTTTGCTAAGCAAAAAAGATTCATCATCACTATCACCGAGCCTTCTCCCAACTATTATGGGTAGATTACATGTATCATGTTCTGCAATTCTGCTCTATCAAGGGCCATACCCTCGATCAGACCATAAGTCACCATATCTCTTCTCACTAATTCCATACATGTCTTTTTGGGCCTTCCCCTAGCCCTTTTATCCCCTCAATAAATTACACTTTGGTCCCACATAACTGTACGACGTTAATATGAATACACAAATACCAGCCTTACCATTCAATGACTTTGTCTAGCAACTAGACATTAGCAATCAAGCTAACAAGAACCAACATGAAAAACATATGGAAAATATAACAGATACTATATAGTTTTAAGCTCTTATGGATCGTTCTCATCTTTTGATACGTAAAGCTTGATCTTTTGTTAAGAAAATGCCCATCATGTATCAACATATTTGGCTTACAGCTCCAGTTGTTCAAGCAAACTAGCTACTCTAAGACATAGTTGATTATATAACAAGGAGGCACTCACATCACATCCTAAACCAAACACCACCCAACCCCCCCCCCCCCCCCGGCCGCCTGGGTTTTCTCTTTTTTCCCCCTTTAGGTATATTTTCAACATCAACAATAGACTAAAAACCTATAATATATTGAATGATGTATGTCACATAACTAATATCAGAAAAAAATATATCAAGAAGATCTAAACCAAAAAGCCACAAAACTACAAATACTTGGATACAGGAATCAAAACAAATGGAAATCAAGACCAATCAATGACAAGCACATTGGTGAAGGCTTGTACAAAGAACCAAAATGGTATATTGGTAATTCCAAACAAAAGGAAGTGCTATGCAAACTAGTGTAACTCCAAGCATGACAAACCTTGATGGAGGATAGAGAAAACAACTCATTGTCAATGTAACCATCTTCCATTGCATCTATTTGCATTCCTGTCTTTGTACGAGATTTTTCCTGGAGATTCAGGATGAACAAAACAGTGTCATTGATTTTTCTCATCAGTACAAACTTCTCATAGTAGTTGGAAAAGATTTAAGAAGTCTAAGAAAAATCTTTTAAACAACGAATATGAATATCAATAAAACGATAAATAGAAACAAGTAAATGAACCTTAGCCCGTCGTTTTGCAAGGAGTTTCTTTGCTCTTTTCTTCTTGCTGTCCAAAACATAAGTCAGCTCCTCCATTTCGTTAAGTATGCGCTCATCATCATTTTCCTGAGTAGTCATCCCATCTTCTTCATCAGAAGCCTTAGGAGCAGCAACTTTCTGTTCACGTAACAAGGCCTTTCTTATGTGCATGCGCCACCTGAAGTTCATCTCGAACTCAATATATTACCTAATTTTGCGGATTATGACAATGTTTCCAATTTAAAAATCCATTTAAATTTCCTAGGCTCAAAGAAAAACACTTGGAGATGGACGTCACACAAAATATATTTCCTAATATATTTAAGTGCAACATAAAAAGACAGATCCGCACAAAACAGTTGAAAGATTTTAGAGTTCCTTAACATGAATAAGGATGCAACTCATCTCTCATTGAAGAAGTCTCTTGTTCATCATTCACATACACATCTATATGTTTGCAACAACAGGAGCTTGATGTATATTCTTTTCTTATAAAAAGAACATTTATCTTGTCTTCTGAGAAAAAAGTAAAACATACACTTCGTCTCTAAGAAAATATCCTGCAATATAACATAGAATGCATGACAATTACTCTCTTTGGTAGCACCGGAAAATTTTCATAGCAGCCTGTATTTTTTTTTGCGTAATATCAATGATGATTTAAATGGGCGGCAACAAAATAACTTGAATAGAATTAAAAAACAATATTGCCAAGAATGTTGTAAGAAGCAAGGGGAATGATAGTGAGAAAGAGAACAAAAGTAGGACATGCAATGACTTTAGAGTTTGAGATATTTAACGTAGAAAGGATCAAGATAAGTCAATAATTGCATGCTGAACCCCACTATAGACAGTAAATTACAACAATTAAATACATGTGCTCAGCTAAATAACTAAAATGCATTAGTAGGACTAAAATGCATTAGTAGGACTTCCAATTTCATCAGCAACTAATTCTACACGAATTCAAGTTCCATAAGAATTTCAGGGCTTCCATGCATCTGATTCATAAGCAATTAAGAGAGAAATAATAGTGCACAAAGCAATCAAGCTAAGGAACAGGTGGAAGATGGCAGGTACGGTTCAGTATCCATGAAGAAAAAGGAAGCCAGATTAATAAAATAATAATAATACATACTTCAGTAGCAGCTTAAAATCTTGCTTTCCCAGAATGAGCAAATCATCACATAGTGCTTTGATCTGCAAACATAAATATAAAATAGTAAGCTCATAGAGAAACAAAATATAGAATAGAGCTACATCACCCGTCAAGTAACTTACTTCTTCTGTTGTTAAAGGATGTTCTTTGATGGTCAAACAAGCAGGATCCTCGAAAGATATACATGTAACTGATCCAAGAAGATCCAAAGGCGTCTCTGACAATACAAATTCAGATGCCAAACACACCTTTCGCAAGATTGAAGCTCCATCCTCATAGCTGCATATGACAATTAAGTTGGAGATGAGAACAACTCCAATGAAAAAGAATAACTAAATTGGAAACATGGATTATAAAGGAAATATCACAAACACAAAATAAAACAAGTTTTAGAATAATGTCAATTACTCAGAATAGCACTAAATTTTTAGTTAAAAAAACAAGAAATCAATTCCAGGCATGAAAAAGACGACAAGCCTAGTAAACCATACTAGCACCAAGGAATCTATCAATACCCCAAAATAATACACAAATAAATAAGAAAAATTATCAATTGGTAATGACTTCATCTAATAACCACAAGCACATAAGAACAAGAGAGATTACCCCTCACGATTTCTCTTTTGCTTGGTTCCTCTAAGAACATCCATCACCTACGTGAATTGAGTAAATACAGTTCAAAAACAATAGAATCAAATTGGGAAATTAAAAGTACATGAAAGAGTTTATCATTCTTCAAGATCATTCAAGAAAAGGCTAACATTCTTCAAGAATGCATTTGGCTGACAAACAGAGTACCTTTGGGGGTTCTATAGCCCCTTGAAATAGATGTTTAACATCAAGAAGCCGTGGATCAATCTTTGCAGGAGCTTTATATCCATGCCCCACAACATAAATTTCAGCAGAAGTTGAACGACTTGCCGTGGGTTTGGTCACCTCAACTTTCTCAAACAACTGCAATTCATACTTTAAAGATCAACCCAAAGGAAAAGCATCCAGACAGGTCAAAAAGAGAAATTTTTGCTATGAAAAAGATTATACCTGCTTTAGACAATAAAGTACTGCATTGTAATCTTGTGACCTGAATACCTATGAGATGAAATGTCACACATGCTTAGACGGATATTAAATACTTAAATTATTGTATGACTAAGAACATCTAGAAAAGAAGATTGAGCACCAGAAGCATAATTATATGTAACACACAAAGGAAGCATATAAATGTAAGTATCGCACAAAGAAATGGTACAAGAAAGGCATTAAATAAATAACACTTTCAAACTTACAGAGAGTTCTCAAATTATAAGAATGGGCCCAAAGCATAAGTCGTCAAGGTAGTGGGGTACTACAACATGACATCTTGGTCTCTACTCCTTCCAAATCCCAAGTTAACATTTAAAATTAAAAAAAGAAAAATAGTGGAGAAAATATCACTTGCTCAAGCTCAGGCTCAGGAACTCACTAAGCCAAGATACTAGCAAGTTCATCAGCTTCCCCGTGGATATGCCAGAAATAGAATCTTCTCTAATACTAAGAATCTCATGGATATCTTACAAACTATATAGAAGCTTCAATTGGAAAGGGCAATCCCCAGTTCTCCAACAAATTACATTAGACGAATCCCTTTCAAATATTAGAAGGCCAAAGAGGATGACACAAAAACTGAGATGCTAAAGGAAACGATATAGTTTTGGTATCCACAGAGTCCATGATGCCAACTGGAACCTTCCTTGATAGCGCTATCTACAAATCCCACCAGCACAAAGTCTCAAGGAAGCTTCCATCAAAATTAAGGTAGAAAACAACTGCCCAAAACTTAATGTAGTTTCACTAAACATACATACCTAACTCACAAAACATATCGCCTAGTCTACTCTGTGGTTCCTCGCTATCCACCACTACAGTACCCCTAATGCACTGAGAATTCAATCCTTTGTATCCTCCAAAAGTGCCAGAAAGAATCGAACAAACAGCACTTCCAAAGAAAATGACCATGCTTATGAATGGACCAGGACCAAGAACTGAACTTCATTCAAGAATCTTAAAGCACCCAACCAACTCTGAAAAGATTTCTACTATCAAGTGCCAAAGTCAGTAATCATTGTATTCTATAAGCACCCCAAAAAAAACGCTCCTCAGTAGCAGATGGGTATCTTGCCCTGAAGAGCTACAGTTTTGTTCAAATGTGCAATCAATGTTGTAAAAATCAAAGCCCATATTGTGAAACCCATTCTCCATAATCAAAACCCAAAGGAAAAGGACTCAAATCTGAGGGTAGTCGGACAACATTACCCACAAAATGAAGTTTCTGGAATGACAAAAAACCTAAGATCTCAAAATTAAAATCCATACTACAAGACGATTCAACAATAAGGCATTTTTCAGTGAACAGTGATATCTACTACCATTAAATGACCATATGAGGGTTTAAAGAGAATATAACAATTAGATATCCAATAGTGTAGTTGGGAGCGAGTAAGCAACTTCTTAGTCATGAACTATGCACACTAAATCTCCAATTTCCCGAATTGAGGCATAGACGAGCTCAAAAAGATACCTTAGTCAATGAACAGTAACTTGTAATCTCTCATTGAGCAAAAAGCTAATGCATAGTTTATGCAATGTGATGATTTTCGCCTCATAATTAGCAATGCTCACATAAACCTCACTCTCAGTGACCCAACCAATCAAGTTACAAACAAACAAATCAAACTTTATATTACATCAATAAATACATCGAAACATACCATTGTGATCTCAATCCATCCACCATGAACTAAAAGTCAAAAACGAAAAAAATCAAACAAAAGCAGTCCAGGGAGAGAGAGATAGATGAGAGAGACGAGAGAGGGAACCCTTTAATACCTTAGTGACAAAGGTCCCCTTGGGCACAAGGAACTCCGACGCAAGCCGAACAGCATCCACCACCAATGCAGCCTGACTGGTCGCCTCCTTCGCCCATGCCCCTCCAACATTTGGGGACCCATCGTGCAAAATTACGTCAAATGCCCCACACCCGTTCTCCCCCATCTTCTTCCTAATGGCAGACCTACAGTCCTGGGTCGTGATATCACCCTGTATGGAAACCGCGCCTCGGATCGGCCTTATATGCACAAGGTCCACCCCCAGCACAAAGCTGCCAACGGGCATGTGCTTCACTGCAACTTGCATCCACCCACCAGGGGCGGCACAGAGGTCCAAGAGCGACCTAGCTGAGGGCAAAATGTTAAATTTGGAGTTCAGTTGTATAATTTTGTAGGCTGCTCTTGACCTGTAGCCTTGTTCTTTGGCGAAATGGTAGAATTTATCGAGGCGATGTTTGCCCTTTGCTTTTCCCATTTATTCTGATGGGTTCTACGCAGAGATTGAGAGGGCGTTTATGGCTGTAAAGTATATGGAGCTGGGACTTCTTTGTGTGCTTAAGGATTTGATGTTTTTGCAGGAGCAAATATGGTTATTTTGAACCCTAGGTGATAATGAAACTTAAACCCTAGAAAATAAAACCACAAATTTGGAGAGATTCTAAAACATGATCTGTAAGAGAAGAATCTGTACAGTGTAATTGGAAGTGAGAAAAGGGGACCTTTGCTAAAGAAAGCCCTAATTTCAAAAACTGTGGATTCTTCTTGGGAGATTGGGTCTTCAAAACCCAAGCTGAAATACTTTTTTGAGAGTCCTTATCACTGTTGCTCAAAACCATGGAGCAGAGATGAGGCTCGTACAGGGTTTCAGAATGAAGCTTAAACCCCATGACGCCTAAACCCTATTCAGAGGGATTTTAACGTACATGCGGGATGAATTTATCAAATTTACTATTTTGGCCTCATAAGTTCGGTCTTCATCGACAGAGATGGACGTTGCGTAATGGACGATGCTAAAAATATCGAAAAAAAAAAAAAGCGAGGCTAGCATGCGGCCAAGTTCGCACTCGTATAAATTCGGGCTTGGTAATAAATATATTTTTTAAATATAATTTGATCTTAATTTTTAGAAACTATATAATCTTTAACATGGAGATTTGAATATCAAAAATAATAAATTTAAAAAATTAGAAATAATAATTATATGAAGAAAACAATAACTAATGATCCAAATGTTTTTAGCTGGACCACCTATTTGCATCCATCTTTAATATGGATATTTTATACTTATGGACCGTATATTGTACAAATGCGGTCCAGCCCGCATAAAATAATTGTTCAAAACAAAACAGAAGTACATTTTAAAGTTCAATTTTTTTTTTTTCATATATATGATCAGCTTGGCTTAAATAATGAATCCCTGAAATTTTAAATAAAAAATTCATCTTTAAGGTGAAGTTTAGAAGGGGCTGCATATGTACATATCAAATGGCTTACTCATAGAGCCTCATCCTAACTACAATATTGATATTTTAGTTTATTTTATTGTTTTTATATTTATAGGGGTTTTTCAATATATCGAACCACCCCATTTGTAGGATGGTGAGATAACTACAAAAGAACAAGAAGTAGGTCCAAAAAGACACAACAGGTACCAAGATTCATAAAGCCGACTCTAAATAGTTGGGAAAAAGTTTTGATGTTGATGATAAGATAACTATAACATTGGACCATCCAATATTTTTTTGCCCTATGTTGTCTATAAGGCAGTCTAATGTTATAAACATCGAATTGCCCTTTTCTATAGCTTTTTTATAGTTTAGTGCTCAAAAATTTCAAACATCGAACTACGTTTTGAGCTTTTTGTTTTTTCCTAAGTATATGTCGTCCGATAGTTGAAACTCATACTGCTACAAACATCGAACCACCTTATAAAGAAGGATGGGCCAAAAATGTAGGGGCAATCCAATGTTGCAATTATCGGACTACCTTATAAATGGGGTGGTTCAATATTTTCGACATCAGATTGCCCCATTAATGTAAAAACAAAATAAAAAATAAAAAATAAGTGTTTCGATGTTTGAAACATTGAATAGATGTCAAATTGAGGGAAAACATAATAAAAAAGTATAAAGTTGCTATAAGGCCTGGCTTTATGAAAACAAACTAAAGCCTCACCTTGATTCCACGTTCAGAGAGCTCTTTGGGCATTAGAAACTCCATGATGACTCTAAAATCAATTTCCAACACCGACTACAAAATTTGAAGCTAAAAAATTGTACAGATCTTGTGGAACCGTGAACACTTATTTTTAGGGCGAAATGGATGGTCTACATAATGTATTATTTAATATACACTACTTCTAAAGTTTAAAATCCTAATTTTTTTCCACAACCATATTGGTCAAGGCCAAGATGATCGATTTGAAAGTTTTTTTTACGTCAAATTTGCAATTTTGGATGACTTTTGAAGTGAGGTTTGACTTATTTTGATCAGGCTGCATCCCATCAAAACATTTTCCTAATACAAATGAGGACAGCAGGACCTCAATAGTCAGTATAATTACTGAACTTATGGATCAAAGGGTAAATTTGGTAATTTTACCCAATCCATAAGTAAAAATCCCACTACCCATTTATTAAACAAGTCAAGTTTAAGTTGAGACAAAGGCCAATATGAGCTAGGTTTAAGCTTGTGAATACGTATGCCAGTGCATATACTTCTACTCCCTCGGTCAGAAGACCTACCTAAAAGGATTTTTTCAATCTGAAATTTTGAGAACCACTTAAGGATTAATAGATGATTATTTAAAAAATAAATAAAATTTAAATTTTCTAACACTTAGATCTCACTATCTAAAAATTGGATGGTTTCTATTCAATCTCGGGATATTATTTTTTTCAAGTACATGGAGGGTATAATTAGGAAAAAAATTTATTGAAGCTGATTCACATATTGAGGGGGTTACATCCCTAAATTTTAGCATCCCAAAATTATTTCTAAGTGGGATTTTACCCAAGGGAGTACATGAACATTCTACTCCCGATGGAGTGTAATATCTTTTGGCTAAGTTGTTTATGATATAAAGGGTGAGTTTTGTATAGGGTGCCCACCTTATACTATACAAGTAAGCCACACCTCTAAATTTTGTCGAAAGATGTAGTTGTAGTGTTTGAAACCTTATGATGGCTTGAAAATCATGTTCAACTGTAATTACCATAATTAAAATTCCTAAAACGGTACAAATTGAGCTGATCTATAGACACTTGAAAATTATTAAAATAGACTATCTGAATAACTTATTACCATCATAAACACTTATTTTTAGGACTTGAATTTTTTTTTCCTTTATTTTCATACAACAAGAGGTGGAGATGATCAATAGGGAAGTTTTCCAACTTAAGAACACTCTTTTCTAGTGGATTTTTGAGGTGCAACTTACTTCTATAGTAAAAGGCTGCAAGGTTATATAGACTTTTTCCTATTTTATATGAACTTAAGGGTATGCTTCTTCAAAGTTTGATCGGGTTTATATATGGCTTGTGTAATTAAATAAGTCAAGACACGCTTTATATGAGTTTGCTAATTCATATGTAGATCTATTTTTCAGATGGGCTTTGAACCCAATCTTTTACAAATATATAATTCCTAACATGGGAATCATTAATATGTAAAAAGCAATATTTTTTAAAGTGCAATTTTTTACCGTCAATGTTATTCTTTGGTGGGATTTGTACTTTTAACATGCATCTTTAAGATGGATGCTTGGTGCAATAGGGGGCGTTGATATTAAATTGCATCCCCCTATACACAATAAAACTTTTCCAATAAGCCAAGCCTACCCAAGCCCAATTGGCTTTGGCTCCGGCCTTCCCTAGCCATCCACTTGCCATCCCTACCTCCGAGCAAGCAGTTTTTGGCACAAGGGAGTGGGGTCATGCTCCTTTAAGTAAAATGGAGAGATACCTTTATTGTTCTCGATAAACAACTGTGTGGCATAGGAGGTAGCAATGTTTTAAAACCAGACGATTTCTGAATCGAATTATCGATCTGGATGGGAACCGGACGGGACTGAACTAGTTTAAGGATGATATTGCCCCAACCCAGTTCCCATAAAAAGCCCCACCTCTTTTTTTCGTTTTTTTCTCTTTTTTTAAGCTTGTCTAATTTTTTCTTATGTCCACTTAAATCCCTAACCCATAACCCCTATTGTTTTTTATTTTATTTTATCTATTTTTAATTTTTTTAATCACCTGTTTGAACCGATTTAAACTAATTCGGAGCGTTGATCTAGTGATCCAACATGGATTTTGTGAGTGAATGATCTGCCCTACTAATCTGGGTTTTAGGGCACTAGGAGGTAGGGTAGTAAATGCTTCATAAAAATCAAATAGACCGTTGAAATTCACTTAAACTGAATATGTTGGGGTCACCAACATAATCCTACTTTATTGAGCAAAATTGTAGACATGAGGGTGAATCCTTAGTGTGAGGGTACACCCAAGTAGACTACACCCATGCATGTTTGACTTTTGTTACTACATGAATAGAGGTGGGGAGAGGCTTCTCCTCTTCATGAGGGGATTGCCCTCCCATAAATAGCATGCACCATACACCTTAAGGGAACACATTTATGAGGAGGTTACTCCCACATGAATGAGATGATAATTTTTCTCATTATAAAAAGGGGAGAGGTAGAGGTCTCTACAAACTACAACACACATGAGAAAGTGTGAGAGTTAAACTCTTGAGAGAGAGAAAAAGAGTAAGAGAGAGAGAAAGAGTGCAATCCCTCTCCCACTTGAGATCTAAAGAGAGATTCAGTCCTGAGAGATAAAGAGTTGTCGAAAAAGTCGAGTTTGTACTGCTCTGAAACAGATTTTGGTAGCTCTAGTAGTTGTCGAACATGCTACGTGAGTTCGTCGTTTATCTCCACATTCGTTCATAAAATTGTTGTGCAAGCACTCAGGCATGAGACCTAGTTTTTTATTGTTTTATTTTACTTCCGCTTCGGCCGTTGGACCGTATTTTTTCAGCATTGGTATCAGAGCCATCGTGGAATCGGGTTCCAATTGTACACACATTATCATTCCCACCTTACTTGTGAAGGCTTGTTACAAAATGCACATGATGGTTATATTGAGACCATAGGCATATGCACTATATAATCTTATGTACTGACCACATAGTTGTATTGGCTTTATGCATGGGCTATGCCAGTTGAGGCATCCTAAACCATGAGTACCATGGCTAATTAATCTTGATAGGCCTCATATATTAAGCCGTACATGGTAGGCCCTACTCTCTTTTTTTAGCATTTTAAGGCTGCACAAAAGGGTATTTTTTTGTGGGAGTGCGTTTAGGAAGGTGCACCGCTTGCAAATTGTGAGCTATTTGAGATGTTAGATCTAAGAAAGAAACTTGGTATTGATTACAAGCAAGAGTTCAATGTGGCCACGCGAAGTTTTCATATCAAGATTTTTAAGGGTCAAGTTTTTTTTTCAAGTAGCTAGACAATTAACTTGCGTAAAAGTGATAATCTAAGTGCAATCATGAATGAAACAAACCATGAGACATCCATATTAATTAGTGCAATTTTGTTGTTTTGACTTAGAATGGCTTCTAAAAATGTGATTGCGGATCTCACTAAAGGTGAAATTGAGTGGGAGCAATTTTCCTAAATGGAATAGGAAAATACAATACCTTCTTAATGAGTAAAGTACACTTGAACAACGAACTACCATTAAGCAAAAACCTGAACAAGGCACTACTGAAGAACTTTTCCGTGAGTATGAGACATGGGACAATGCTGACCGTAGCACTCGATTTACTTTATAAAGTACTATGATTTATGACCTCATTCGTGAATTCGAGGGATTCACCACGGCGAAGACCATGTGGGATACGCTTTAGCAAAAGTATGCTTATCATGACCCCACTCCCTAACCCCCGCTGTCCCATAACAGAGCGTGAAAGAGCGCCCCATAACAGAGGGTGAAAGAGCACACGATCGCGAATACAGAGGTCGCATACATCACTCAGGTGGGAATGGCATCAACATGTAATAACAGTACGGAATCAAAACAAACCACGAAATAAAATAAAACTCATACTTCAAGCAACAAAAAACTGAATAAATTTAAACCATTAACTTCATTCATCATCAAAAAGTCTTTACATTGAAGTTCGAGGCTTACAAGCCTTACATTCATCTCAAAATATTACATTAAAAGAATAACACGTGGCAACACCACCAAGCACCTACAAAGTCAAGAAGAGAGTCCTGAACCGGCTTGAACTCCAAACATCTACTCTCACTGGTCCGCCACTTGCCACACGCGATCAGGTACTAGTTCTCTACACGGATGAAGTAAACGGAGTGAGCAATAAGCTCAATAAGTAGATCACTGCCCTTACATTCTGGACTATCAGTAAGTACATAATTACATGTCCATGATTTGTCAGAATTCACATTTGTTTCACAGAATGTGGTCACACGTCAGAGTATATATAAGTGTTGTACAGATACATTCAGATGTTCATATAGAATACAGAATTTGAATAAGCAGAACAGAAACAAGCTACTCCTAAAGTAGAAGCCCTATTCATTAGGCCAAGTAAATCTCATTACTTATGACTTCTACCATCACACAAAAGGGAAGACAATGACAAGCGAACATCACTTTATAATGTCTTCACACACACACAAACACACACACATACACACACACGGTCCCCAGGGCGTTTTGGGGTTTTTGATAGGCTGAGGCCTTGCAAGATACTGCCCGCTTAGTCTCTCACCACTAGAGGACGTTACACTACCAAAAGAGTCCCAATGGATAGTGCCTAGAAATCTTGAGGGGTGCGACCCTCCCAAGTACAATCAGAGCCTGACTCCCTTCCTATCATCGGGAGTCAGGGAAGGATGATGTGCTAAGTCCATGCTCACACATACAGAGTCTGACATAATATCACATATATATCATTATGCAACAAGTCCAAGCTCACATGTACATAATCAGAGTTCAGCTAATAAAATCAGAGTTCTTATAACAAAATCAAAGTTCTTATAACAGAATCAGAGTTCATATAATAGAATTAGAGTTCTTATAACAGAATCAAAGTTGTTATAATAGAATCAGAGTTCATATAACAGAATCAAAGTTCATATAACAGTAGTCAGAGTATCAATGTCACGCTTTCTAAAAATTCAGGCAGTGACATCCAAGTCAAAACAAGGCTATAACTTTCGTTCCATTTGGAATTTAATGATAGTTCCATAATCAATTTTATGTTAGACACAACTATCTTTCAATTAGATATGGTTTGAGCAAAATCGGACCTTATTTGTCCCCTCAAAAGAACCCAAGAACAAAGACACTTAGTCTGAAATCTGTTGTGCAGTGAAACAGTGATATATCTCTGAAATTCCGCCCATGTTTCGAAATCAAGAAGGTACCTTAAAAAGTGCTCAACATGTGAATTAAATATGACTCATAACCGGTTCCAATGGCAGGGTTTTGGGCTAAAATGGATACCTTTTAGTCAGTCAAATTCAGTGACATCAGAGGCATTAAATCTGTGCTTTTGCTACAACTGTTCACAGCGATATACCTTCATAAAATGAAGTGTAACTTTCAATATAAAGAGAATTTTGAAATACTTTCTACATGAAAGTTTTAACCTACTCAGATATCTTTCAAAAATATGTGGTTTGACAGAAAATGGATTTCGTTTGGTTAGTGAAAACTAGTAATCACAGCAGGATTGATGCAAAATCCAGAAAAACAGTCAAACAGTGACCTACCCATACATTTCGAAGCATATCTTCTTTTTTGCAAGGAATTTCGACAGGAGCCAAACACAAAAATTTTAATAGAATTGTATATATTTCCAATGGTGGTAATTTGATGCGAATCAGAGATCATTTGATTGATTAACCAGGAGTTACAAAAATATGAACAGTCTCTGGATTTTCACAGTCCAGCGATGGCATGCATCAACGGTCACTCTGGAACTTATAAATTATGCAAGATAACAATATGATACCAAAACCAGTATAAATTAGACTCACGAGAGCAATAACCCACCAATTTTCAGACTCAACTGATGTCACAGTAGTGCATAGCATGATACACAAAGAAGGACTTAATTCCTGGAAAAACAGAGCACAACAACACACATACAACTCTATTCCTCTAACACAATTCCTATGCAATCTTATGCTTGAAATCATGCTTCAATTCATTCACCATTTAACTTTATTCATGCCTCATACAACTTGATGCAAGGGGATAGAGATCTATTTACTTCACAAGAACTTCAAGTTAACCCTTCACCAAGCTCCTCCTCAAAGATCAAGCTCCCAAAGCTTGAGGCTCTAAGTCTTTTAGAGAGGGAGAGAGAGAAAAACGTGGGAGAGAGAGAGGGCCAAAGCTCTTGAGATGGATGGGAGGGTTCTATTAATGAAAGAGGAAAAAGGGCAGCATGGGACAAGTGCATTCATGCAAAACTAAAGGACAT
>NW_006494910.1:4897539-4909723 GCF_000471905.2 Amborella trichopoda | reverse complement strand
AAAGAGGAAAAAGGGCAGCATGGGACAAGTGCATTCATGCAAAACTAAAGGACATGCATGAGGAGAGAGAGAGAGAGAGAGAGAGAGAGAGAGCAAACATGGGGGACATCATCATGAGACGGGCTGGAGCATGCTTGTGCCACATTGAAAACACTCACAGCAGAAACACACCCGGCAGTAATACCTTGTACACGCACGATGAAACACAGCCGGCTCTAACCTTCCCAACCGGCGCTGAGCAACAGGCGCTGTGCTTTTCCTATTCACAGCCGACGCTGCACACTATCCAACCGACGCTGGGCAACTCAATCGGCACTGGTGCTCATTCTCCTTCACAGTCGGCGTTGGACAACCTAACCGGCGCTGGCGCTTCTTCTCCTTCACAGCCGGTGCTAGACAACCCAAC
The DNA here is from genome assembly GCF_000471905.2 of Amborella trichopoda. Next base: position 4,909,317 of record NW_006494910.1, on the reverse strand, counting down.
CAGCTCTGGGCAACTCATCCGGCACTAGCACTACTTCTCCTTCACAGTCGGCGCTAGGCAACTCAACCAGCGCTGGCTTCTTCTCCTTCACAGCCAGCGCTGGACAACCCAACCAGCACTGGGCAACTCAACCGACGCTGGCACTACATCTCCTTCACGGCCGGTGCTGGAAAACCCAACCGGTATAGGGCAACTCAACCCACGCTGGTGCTTCTTCTCCTTCACAGCTAGCACTGGACAACCCAACCGGCGCTGACGCTTCTTCTCCTTTACAGCTGACGCTGAAGAACCCAACCGGCTCTGGCATACTTCCCTATCCCACCATGCCTTCTAACTGGCCGGGAAAAGTATGGGTCGTCACATCATCCCCCCTTAAAAAGATTTTGTCCTCAAAATCGTCAATCGCATAAATGGGGGATACTTCTCCCAGATTTCATCCTCTCATTCCCACGTTGATTCTTCCTTCGAATGATACTGTCATAAAACCCGGGCTAGGGGAATCTCTTTGTTGCATAAAACTTGTACCCTTCTATCTAGAACCTCAATTGGTTGTTCAACATAAGTTAAGTCTTCCCTTATCAGCATCGACTCATATTTTAAGACGTTGGACAGATCGGGCTGATATTTTCTTAATAATGAGACATGGAAAACATCATGAATATTGGCCAACTCGGGCGGTAAGGCAAATCCATATGCCGCGACTCCAATTTTCTCTAATATTTCAAAGGGTCCGATGAAGCGCGGACTTAGCTTCTCTTTCTTGCCGAACCTCATAATTCCCTTTATTGGAGACACTTTCAAAAAGACTCGATCACTTACTTAAATTCAAGGTCCCTTCGACGATTATCCACATAATTCTTCTGCCGATTCTGAGCTGTTCTAAGCCTTTCTCGAATTAGGGCGATCTTTTCTGATGTTACTTGAATAATTCCGGACCCTAACAGTCTCCTTTCACCGACTTCTTTCCAACACACTGGCTATCTATATTTCCTCCCAAAAGGTGCCATTTGACTATTGGCCTAGAAACTGGTGTTATATGTAAATTCTATCAGAGGTAAGTGATCATCCCAGTTTCTCTTAAAGTCTCTAATACAGGCTCTCAGCATATCTTCTAAGGTCTGAATGGTTCTTTCTGACTGTCCATCGGTCTTTGGGTGAAAAGCAATACTAAAAGTAAGTCTCGCCCCGAAGGCGGTTTGCAGACTATTCCAAAATCTTAAAGTAAATCTACAGTCCCTATCGGACACAATACTAACAGGTACCCCATGCTGCCTCACAATTTTCTTAACATATAGGTGAGTCAATTTATCCAAGGTATAGGTAGTGCGAACCTGTAAGAAATGTGCAGCCCTAGTTAATCGGTCCACAATAACCCAAACACTGTCATGACCCAATCCTAATCTTGGCAAACCGGACACAAAGTCCATAGTGATTGCTCCCACTTCCATTCCAGTATAGGCAGAGGTTGTAACAGCATGGCAGGTTTATGGTGCTCAGCCTTTACTTGCTGACAGGTCAGACATTTAGAAATAAATTGTGCCACATCCCTTTTTATGTTATTCCACCAGAAAGTCTTCATTGAATCCTGATACATTTTTATGCTTCCTGGGTGTATAGTACAACGAGAGTAGTGTGCCTTTTCTAAAATGACACCCTCTTGATATTCTCATCATTTGGGACACATACGCGTTCCTCGAGTCTTATTAGATCATCAATACCGACAGAAAAATCCTCCTTTTTATTCTGCTTTAATTCTTCCATGATTTTCACAAGCTGGAGGTCTGCCTTTTGGGCTACCCGAATTTATTAGAAGAGTTGAGGTTCCACTTTTATACCCGTAATTATTCTTGCCCCAGAACTGGAGGGTAAAGTCGGGTACCTCTCTACTGCATCTTCTATCAGTTTCATCTCTCGAGCCATCAGATGGGCTACTGATATCAAGGGTTTCCAACTTAAAGTATCGACCACCACATTTACTTTGCCAGGTTGGTAATTGATAGTGCAGTCATAGTCATTTAGTAGGTCCATCCACCTTCTTTGTCTCATATTCAGCTCCTTTTGAGAAAATAAATACTTGAGGCTCTTATGATCTGTGAATATCTTGAACTGTGTTCCATAGAGATAATGTCTCCAGACCTTTAAGGCAAAATACAACGGCCGCGAGCACTAAGTCATGAGTTGGGTAATTCTGCTCATGCGGCCTTAATTGTCTAGAGGCATAGACCATAACTTCCCCATGCTGCACTAACACACACCACAGTCCCTCATGGGAAGAATCAGTGTAGACCACAGAGCCTTTGTTTCCTTCGGACAAGGTCAGTATTGGGGGCAGTAGTCAATATTTTATTTAATTCTTGAAAACCCTTCTCACAGTCATCTGACCAAACAAATTTTACCTCCTTCTGGGTTAGGCGAGTCAAGGAAAGTGCTATACTAGAGAAACCTGCTACAAGGCACCTATAGTATCCTGCCAAACCCAGAAAACTACAAACTTTCGTCACATTTGTTGGCCTTCCCCACTTAATCACAGCTTCAATCTTACAAGGGTCAACTGTGACCCCTTCCTTAGAAAGAACACGTCTGAGAAAGGCCACGTTTGGAAGCCAAAATTTGTTTTTCCCCAACTTGACATATAACCTTTCTGTCTTCAGGGTCTGGAGAACCATCCTTAAATGTCGTTCATGCTCTTCTTGATATCTTGAGTATACAAAGATGTCACCTATAAAGACTATTACAACGTCATCCAGGAAGGGTCTAAAAAAAAACCATATTCATCAAATCCATAAAAACAGCCGGGGCATTAGTTAGTCCAAACGGCATTGCTAAAAATTCATAATGACCATAGCAAGTTCTGAATGCGGTCTTAGGAACATCTTCCTCCTTAAGTCATAGCTAATGATAACTTGACCGAAGGTCAATCTTGAAAAATACTTGGGCCCCTTGGAGTTGGTCGAAAAGATTATCAATTCTTGGCAAGGGGTACTTATTCTTCAAAGTAACCTGGTTCAGTTGCCGATAGTCTATACATACCCTCAAAGACCCATCTTTTTTTTTAACAAATAGAGCAGGTGCACCCCAAGGTGACACACTAAGTTGGATAAATCCCTTTTCCAACAACTCTTGTAAATGTTCTTTTAACTCCTTCAGTTCAGCTAGGGCCATCATATAAGGGGCTTTGGAGATGGGGGCAGTGTCAGGGACCACATCTATCTCAATTTCGATTTCTCTGACTAGGGGTAGAGAGGTTAACTATTCAAGAAAGACCTCTGGATATCCTCTCACAACCGGTATTTCTTCTAATTTAGACTGGTCAGCCCAATTCTCCACTATGTAAGCTAAATACCCAACACACTTTCTAGCTAATAAATGGGAACCCCGAATAGCTGAAATAAAATGCAGAGGGGAAACATCCTTGAAGCCAATAAAGTTTAACTTAGGCAGGTTTGGATGTCTAGGGGTTACAGTCTTATCATGATAATCTACAGTTGCATGGTTCGTGGATAGCCAATCCATGCCCAAAATACCATCAAAGTCTTGGATATCTAATCATATCAAATCTATATGCATAATACATCCTTCAATTAAGACTCCACAAGATTTTTACATAATAACAGTTTCTATAGATTTCCCCCATGGTGTGCATACTATCAGTGTCTAATCAAGAAGTGAGGGTCTAACATTTATATGGCATGCCAAGTGTGGTGCAACAAAAGAGTGAGAAGATCCGTGACCACTTAAAATTCTAGCTCCTGTACCACAAACAGAGAGCTTACCTTGGAGCTCTGAGGTAGACGCCTTAGTTCCTGGTTCCATGAGTGGAGTTTCCAGTCCTTGAGTCTCTGATTGATTTTTTAGCTCTATCATGGGGCATTTCTTGACCAGGTGGCCAGGCCTACCACATCGATAACATGCTTTCAACTTCTTACGGCACTCTGCCATAGAGTGGTTCGTCTTCCCACAGTATGTGCATGTCGGGCGTTGATTTTCCTTCACCTTGCCCTAGGGAGTCTTTTGGGTTTTTACGGCACCCTGTTGAGCCCTATGCTTAAAACCTCTCTGAGGGGGGGTCCAAACCTTCCTCCAAAAACGTCTAGATGCTGAGGGCCTTAGCCTACTTTCTATTCTCAGTCGAAATTCTTCGCAATCTTCCATAACTTGGTTCATAGTCCTGAGAATCCTAATGGTCTCTTCAAAGGCCTCAAGGTTCCCATTTCCTACGCTTGAATCACTGGCATGAGTTCTCGGCATCTTGTCCTAAGACAGAGACACCCATATAGTAGTTACTAATCTATCCAAACCATTCTAAAGATACTTCTAAGACTCTCTAAGCCAAGAATCCTATCATGGTTGCTCTGATACCATAACTGTTACGACCCCGCTCGTTGACCCCGCAGTCCCATATCATAGGGTGACAGAGCCAGGATCGTGAAAACAGAGGTCGTGTACATCACTCAGGTGGGAGTGGCATCAACAAGTATTAAAAGTACGGAATCAAAGCAAACCACAAAATAAGATAAAACTTATACATCAAGAACCAGAAAACTGAATAAATTTAAACCATTAACTTCATTCATCCCCAAAACGTCTTTACAATAAAGTTCATGGCTTACAAGCCTTACATTCATCTCAAAATATTACATTAAAAGAACAACACACGGCAACACCACCATGCACCTACAAAGTCAACAAGAGAGTCCTGAACCGGCTTGAGCTCCAAACACCTGCTAACACCGGTCTGCCACTCGCCACACGTGATCAGTTACTAGTTCTCTACATGGATGAAGTAAGCAGAGTGAGTAATAAGCTCCGTAAGTAGATCACTGCCCTTACATTTCGGACTATCAGTATTACATGTCCATGATTTGTCAGAATTCACATTTGTTTCATAGAATGTGGTCACACGTTAGAGTATATATAAGTGTTGTACAGATATATTCAGATGTTCGTATAGAATACAGAATTCGAATAAGCAGAACAGAAACAAGCTACTCCTGAAGTAGAAGCCCTATTCATTAGGCCAAGCAAATGCCAATTCTTAGGACTTCTACCATCACTCAAAAGGGAAGACAATGACAAGCGAACATCACTTTGTAATGTCTTCACACACAGTCCCCAGCGCTTTGGGGTTTCTGATAGGTTGAGGCCTTGCAAGACACCACCCTCTTAGTCTCTCACCACTAGAGGACGTTACACTACCAAAAGAGTCCCAATGGATAGGGCCTAAAAATCTTGAGGGGTGCGGTGCGACCCTCCCAAGTACAATCAGAGCCTAACTCCCTTGCTTTCATCGGGAGTCAGGGAAGGATCATGTGGCAAGTCCATGCTCACATGTCAAGGTGTGGCAAGTCCATGCTCACACATACAGAGTCTGATAGAATATCACATATATATCATTGTGCGGCAAGTCCATGCTCACATGTACAGAATCAAAGTTCAGAAAATAGAATCAGAGTTCTTATAGCAGAATCATACTTCATATAACATAATCAGAGTTCATATAACAGAATCAGAGTTCATATAACATAACCAAAGTTCACACAAAATCAGAGTTTATATAACAGAATCAGAGTTTTTATAACAAAATCAGAGTTCATATAATAGAATCAGAGTTCAAATAACAGAATCGGAGTCCATATAATAGAATCAGAGTTCATATAACTGACTCAGAGTTTATATAATAGTAGTCAGAATATCAATGTCACGCTTTCTAAAAATTCAGGCAGTGACATCCAAGTCAAAACAAGGCTATAACTTTCGTTCCATTTGGAATTTAATGATAGTTCCATAATCAATTTTTTGTTAGACACAACTATCTTTCAATTAGAGATGGTTTGAGCAAAATCGGACCTTATTTGGCCCCTCAAAAGAACCCAATAACAGAGACACTTAGTGTGAAATCTGTTGTGCTGTGAAAACAGTGACATATCTTTGAAATTCCGCCCATGTTTCGAAATCAAGGAGGAATCTCGAAAAGTGCTCAACATGTGAATTAAAGATGACTCATAACTGGTTCCAATGGCCTTGGGCTAAAATGGATACTTTTAGTCAGTCAAATTCAATAACATTAGAGGCTTTAAATATGTACTTTGCTAAAACTGTCCACAGTAACATACCTTCATAAAACGAAGCATAACTTTCAATCTAAAGAGACTTTTGAAATACTGTCGACATGAAAGTTTTAATCTATTCATATATCTTTCAAAAGGTTGTGGTTTGACAAAAAATGGATTTCGTTTGGTTGGTGAAAACAAGTAATCACAACAGAATTGATGCAAAATCCAGAAAAACAGTCAAACAGTGACCTACCCATACATTTCGAAACAAATCTTCTTTTTTGCAAGGAATTTTGATAAGGGCCAAACAAAAATATTTTACTAGACTTGTATATTTTTCCAATGGTGGTGATTTGAGGGGATTATGAGATCATTTGGTGGGTCAACAAGTGTTACAAAAATATGAACAGTCTCTGGATTTTCACTGTCCAGCCATGGCATGCATCAAGGATCACTCTGCAACTTATAAATAATGCAAGATAACAACATGAAAGTAAAACCAGTCTAAATTAGACTCACAAGAGTAACAACCCACCAGTTTTCGGACTCAACTGATAGCACAACAGTGAATAGCATGATACACAAAGAAGGACTAAATTCCAGGAAAACAAAGCACAACAACACACATACAACTCTATTCCTCTAACACATTCGTATGCAATCTTATGCCAAAAATCATGGTTGAAATCATGCTTCAATTCATTCACCATTTAACTTTATTCATGCCTCATACAACTTGGTGCAAGGGGATAGAGATCTACTTACTTCACAAGAACTCCAAGTTTACCCTCCACCAAGCTCCTCCTCAAAGGTCAAGCTCCCAAAGCTTGAGGCTCTAAGTCTTTTAGAGAGGGAGAGAGAGAAAAAAGTGGGATAGAGAGAGGGCCAAAGCTCTTGAGATGGATGTGAAGGGTTCTATTAATAAAAGAGGAAAAAGGGTAGCATGGGACAAGTGCATTCATGCAAAACTGAAGGTCATGCATCAGGGAGAGAGAGAGAGAGAGAGAGAGGGAGAGCAAATATTGGGGACATCACCATGAGATGGGCTGGAGCGTCCTTGTACCACATGGAAAACACTCACAGCAGAAACACACCCGACGATAACACCTTGTACGATCACAGTGAAACACAACTGGGGTTACGTTGCTGACGCTACACGGCTAGTGCTAACCTTCCCAACCGGCGTTGGACAACCAACGCTGAACAACAGGCGCTGGGCTTTTCCTCTTCACAGTCAGCGCTGCACACTATCCAACTGGTGCTGGGCAACTCAACCGGCATTGGCACTCCTTCAAAGTCGGTGCTAGACAACCCAACCGGCGCTGGGCAACTCAACCGGCGTTAACGCTTCTTCTCCTTCACAACCGGCGTTGGACAACCAACCAGCGCTGGGCACCTCAACCTACGCTGACGCTACTTCTCCTTCATAGTCGGTGCTGGACAACCCAACCAGCGCTAGGCAACTAAACAGCGTTGGCGCTTCTTCTCCTTCACAACCGGCGCTGGATAACCCAACCGGCAGTGGACAAGTCAACTGACACTGGGCAACTCAATTGGCATTGGTGCTTCTCATTCACAACAGGCGCTGGACAACCCAACTGGTGTTGGGAAACTCAACCGGCGATGACGCTTCTTGTCCTTCACAGCCGACGCTAGACAACCCAACCGGCGCTGACACATTCCCCTATCCCACCATGCATTCTAACTGCCCGGGAAAAGTTTGGGTTGTCACAATGCTGACACTTCCACTGCTCGGTTACGAGCCTTATCTATGGCTTTTGAGATATACAAAATGCCTCCAAATGTGTCGATGGCCGGTCATGTCCAAAAAATGTCTCAAATGATACGTGACTTAAAGGTAGCTGAATAAAAACTCAGTTACGAGCATCAAATGCTCGGATTGCTTAGGTCTCTTCCAGAATCTTGAGAAAACATAAAGTCATTGATGTTGGATAATGAAGTTGTAACAACTTTTTCCCAACTTTCTCATCACCTTGAGAGAGAGGCTGAGTTCTGCCCATCTTCTGAAGCTGGAACTGCTATAGTTGCCCAATCAAGTATGCATCAAGGCCGTAAACCTCGAGGTAAGTTTAAGAATTAGGCACCTCAAAGGAAGGAGCAACCTAAACAAGAGGTTGAGGAAAAGAAAAAGGCTAGGCTTAGAGGCGGGAGACGCACAAGGGACAAATCTGAAATAACTTGATACAATTGTGAGAAGAATGGCCACTATGTATGCGAATGTCCTGAACTTAGAAAGGTACGAACTGATTTTTTTAGCTATACAAATGTTTGCACTCAGGTGCTTGTTGCTCATTTATAATTTACTGGGTGGATTGTGGATTCAAGAGAGACAAGGCATATAGCAAGGGATCGAGAAGGGTTCATTGAGCTTCAAACTTTTCCGATTGAAAGTTAGAAGATCTTCATGAGGAATTACACATTAAAAGATGTGTTAGGGGTTGAAACTTACCAACTCCGATTCCAAAGTGGACGGACCCTTCTTCTCTATGACATCCTCTATGCTCTCGGAATGAGAAAAAGTTTGCTTTCAATTCTATGTCTAGCTAGAGATAGTTGTTTTATCAGTTTCATGCTTAATTATGTTACTTTCACATTTCCAGATGGTTTTCATTATTATGGCCAAATTTTTAATGACTTTTTTATTTTGGATAATGATGATATTAATTTTTCCCTTCTTTCTGCCTATATGACATCGTCATCCTTTTCCACCTCTTATAATACACACAACTCCATAATGTGGCATGTTAGGCTTGCTCATATAGAAAAAGATAAGGTGATCTAATTAGCCAAAGAAGGAATGTTGCCTTTATCCAAAATAGACATGCCTATCTGTGAACCATGTATAGCTAGAAAATCAACTAGAAAGTCATTCCTAAAGCAAAGAGAGTAACTGATCTTCTAGATATAATACATTCTGACATTTGTGGTCCATTTAATGAGATGGCCCATAACGGTTCTCATTATTTTATCACATTTATCGATGATTATTCTCACTCTGGGTATGTATAACTAATCTCGCATAAATAGCAAGCAATATTGTTTTCGCTGTTTTATGCTAGAGTTGAGAATCAGTTGAACAAAAGAATTAAGGTTCTTCACATTGATCAAGAGCAAGAATTTTTATCTGATCAATTTAAGGAGCTTTGTGAGAATAAGGGAATTCGAAAACACGAGACGATGTCCTACACTCCACAATAAAATGGTGTTGCATAATACTTAGAAATTTATTACAAATTTAAATCCCTCGCTCTAAGAGACACATCTTCCATGGATTTCCAAAGCTATAAGGACAATTTTTGTTGTGCAAGGATGAGAGAGAGAGAGAGAGAGAGATCATTTAAATCCGGACATTTCATTCAAATCCTAATCAACAATGGAAGAAAGAAACTTATAATTCAGAATGCAACTTAGAGTTGAATCACCCCAAATGACCCTTATCAACAACTTTAAGGGCTCTAATTTTCAAAAGGTTCCGCGTTTGACACACTCTTTTTATGAAAACTTTCAAAAAGTTAACTTTCAACAAAGTTCCCAATCTCTTTATTAAAATTAGAAACGTTAAGTTCCTTTGGGGGGGGAGGGGGGGGGGGGGGGGGGGGGTTGTTAAGGAAAACAATTTTAAGCCCGTGAGACTCCTGACTATCCATCCCGTCTCTCCCAGCTACTCCATCCCGTCTCTCCCAACCAGAGCTTCTCTCCACCATTTGTAAAACCAGCAAGCGAGTGCTTTTCTCAATCATCTCCACCATCTCTCAACCAGGCATCAACAGGTAACAATCTCTATCTATTCTCTCTTTTCCTTTCGTTTCTTTTCTCTTCTCTATCATCTTATCTCTATGTTTTGTAAAAAAACTTCTTTTTCTCTCTCTCTATAGAACCTGATAAAAGCATTTCCCTGACGTCAAAACCCTAGTGGTCTTTCTCTCTCTAGCTAAAAACCCACGTCACTGTAAAACACCCTAGGTCTTCCCATTTCCTCTTTCTCTTCTAAAGCCCTAGGGTTTCAGTCGATCTCTACCCAAGTTCTGCAACATCTCTTCCCATTCATTTAGTTTTTGTATAGGTCTTTCCATTTCCTCTTTTTTTTCTAAAATCCTAAGGTTTCACTCGATCTCTATGCCACTACTGGTTTATTGAGTACTTTTTTTTTTTGGTTTTATTTGTGGTTTTTTTTTTTTAGTTCTGTATTTTTTTCTTTTGTTCAAGTTTTTTTTTTTTGTCCCAATCTATCTCTTCCCCATTGCTTCAACTTCGTGATATATTGTTTTGTTCTCTTTTTTATTTGTCAAGATTTTTTTTTATCTCAGATTTATAGAATATAGATTACTTTTCACTGTTGTTTGATTTTCCCTAAATTTAGGTCATTTCGCCCACAACCAGTATCTCTTGAAATGTTATCTTTGCTGAGATAGCAGCATTTTGATAGATGGACTTGGTACTATTGAAGGTGAGGAGGTTAATATTTGTTGTATGGTTCAAAGGGAACTACTCAATTTGCTAAGAGACTTGGCAGAATATCTAAGAAACCAATGAACTACTTTTGAGATTTTCCGTATTATCGATAAATCTATGTCCCTAGGCAGGAAAATAAGATGGTAAACAGCTAGGTTAGTATGGTGTAATTCACCTCAAAAAATGTCAGTATAGTGTAAACAACAATTGTTGAGAATTATTTTTACGCAGTTTTGTTTGTCTACTCTCAAACAACATAGCTATAAATTTTATATCCATTTTAGTCTCTCTGTAAATTTTCCTCTTGAATTGGGATATTTGGGTCCTTGTGTGGACTTTTGTACAAGGCTCCCTTTTATTAAAGGTAGCCTTCTTAGTGGTTTTCTAGATTGTTTGTAACTCTTACAATTAATAAAATACACTTAACATTGTCAAAAAAAAAAAAGAGGTCTCCAAACCCTCAATTGGCTTATAAAATGCTCAAGTATGAATCAATAAATTTCCATTAAAAGGGTTAACCTAAGCATATTAACTTCAAATAGCATTTGGTTGCATATCTCATACAATTTGAGTGACATCATTGATAAGGGACTATAATTGTCAATTAAACATAGAAGCATACAATATGTAGAAACAATAAGATAGCATAAAACAACTGATGTTATTTAACGACCCACCAATTCTATATATTAGATAGCCTATTTTGTCTTATGACCCACAATTATATTCATAGAAGTACATTTATATAGAACAAAATAGCCTATTTATGCACATTATATACATAGAGGTATGTAATATGATAACCCGCCATTTACATACATAGGACTTATTGGCACATTTACATGCTAGAGTTTATGCTTATGGGGATCACAACATGCATATGTACTGAAGCCAATAGACCAACTAATAAAAATACACAGTTATATGCTGAAGATTATCTTGGGATCACATAAATCACCAATGCTAGAATTAAACCACTAATCTTTTGCATTAAAGGCAATAACACCCCAAAAGGAGTTGGAATAGAAGTCTCCAAAGAAAAGGCATTACATTGAAATACTTTATTCCAATTCTCAACAAAAAACTGTGTAAAATACTTTTCTGCTTACATATCCTTCGAATGTGTAAAGTTGTAAGTTTGATAGAGTTTCTCCTGCTGATCTTGTATGCCAAAAAGATAGTAGGAAATTACAGAAAATAGAAGGTTACATATATAAATAACATGACCTCTCTCTCTCTCTTACTCCTCTCT
>NW_006494910.1:4879968-4897309 GCF_000471905.2 Amborella trichopoda | reverse complement strand
ACGTACGTACTACTACTACTACTACTACTACTACTACTACTACTACTACTACTACTACTCTCTACTACTCTCTCTCTCTCTCTCTCTCTCTCTCTCTCTCTCTCTCTCTCTCTCTCTCTCTCTCTCTCTCTCTCTCTCTCTCTCTCTCTCTCTCTCTCTCTCTCTCTCTCTCTGTGTGTTTTTATTTTTTATATGCATTTTATTTTATCCCTATATGTTGGCCTTAATAAATGTTTACATTCTCTTCAATATATCAAGCGTGTTTCCTTTGTGCTGGATGTTTGTTGACTTCATTTTTCATGCTTTTACAAATACGAAGTTAATCTTTTTTTATAGGAAAAGTATTTGTTGAGTTGGCCAACTGATGTGTCCATCATATTATCAAAATTTTCAAAGGATTTATTACCCAAAACACATTCCAAATCGCCATAATGCCATTTTTCCCTCAGGTTCATGAATATAAAGCCCCAAAAATAGTGCAACTCTTATGATTTAAGAAGTTTTATTTATTTATGCTATTTTGTATTCATGACTGTGGTTGTCAATTGATGGACCAGCAAAATTGTGATTCAAAATCCATATGCAATATGGATTGAGAGAGTAGACTTACTATGGTTGATAGGATTTAAGTTACAGAATTCTTATTAATGAGGACATAAATAGAAAAAACTTATATTGCAGTAGAGCTAAGGCTTTTATCAGTTTGTTTATTATTATTAAGGTTTGTTCATATTTAAAGGTATGAAGCCAAATTCCTCTTGTGCAAGTGCTAGTGTTAACAGCAGTATCATATCAGCTAATAAGGGAAAAGGTATTAGAAAATTCCACAGTACAACCCCGAGGCAGAGTCTCACTTCATTAAGCTCTTAGTACCAAAGGTCATGAAAGGTGGGGCCTTAAGGAAGGATGTATGGTCCTGAATGTCAGAGGCGATGAAAAAGTAGTTTGATGACTTGTATGATGTAAATAGACTCAAAAGTAAGAAGAAATTGTTCTTGGAGTGTTACGAGGAAGTAAATAAACTTCTTGATCAATCAGGTTGGAGTTATGACAAGAGTACCATAATGGTGCAAGTGGAACCTGAGTTATGGCCCCAATTTATAGCGGCAAGAAAAGTCAAGTGCCATTGTTTTCGAATGTATTTGTCTATGCATGTGTATGTTAATGCAATGGCATACCAACATGAATATTTACAATCTATTTACAGGCTAATGATTGGGCAAAGAAGTACTGTAAGAAGGTTGTGCTCGAATACTGCCACAATCTGGAGAAAATATTTGGCGAAGGCACAGCTAATGCCATGTTTTCCGGAGTGGTAGGTGGCCTTACTTCAAAAAGAGGTGGCCTCAAAGAGCACCCCCAAGGGACTGACATGGATGGTGCTGGCACACGTCCAACTGATGCCACCACATCAGTGTCATAAGAAGTGATGGATGTTGAGGACTCTGGCTCATCCTCTTCCGATGTTGTCTGGGTCAAAGACGCATCGCTCTCAAAATCCAACGGCCATGTGGAAAAGAAAAAAGTGACCTACAACCAATGAGATTATGGTAGAAGCCATGTCCACGGTGGTATCTACCTTGAAGGATTGGACGACTAGCAAGACCAAGGAGGATCCTCAATTGTTGCTGATGATGGTAGAATGAAGCGAAAGGAGGAATGCACGCAGATGGCTAAAACCATTTACAAGCGTGGTGATATTATTGTTCAAGTCTTATTAAAGTCAAAGCAAGTATTTCGAGATGTCGAGAATATCGATTTTTTCTTGGGCATCAAAGACCCAGAACTCCACAAGACCTTTTTGGAGTATGAGACATGATCCTTACTATGAACTTACACTATAATGTCTTATAGTTCAAAACAATTTCCTTTTTTTTGTTTATGGATGGTGCATGTGTGGTGGAAAAATAATATCCTTGTTTTGTTTATGGATGGAGCTTTATGGTGGCAAAGCAATATCTTTTTTTTTTTTATGGATGCTATTTTATGGTGGCAAAACAATATCCTTTTTTCGTTTATGGATGGTACCTTATGGTGGCAGAACAATATCCCTTTTTTGTTGGAAGAACAATTTCCTCACAATTTTGTTGAGCTTTTATAGATAGTTGATGGATGATAACTACTTTCTTTATGGATGCTCTATAGATGAGAATTACTTTGATTGCTTTATTGATGGTTTATGGACAACAATTGCTTTAAGTACTTTGTGGGTGGTTTATGTAAATTCTTTGTTTGGTTTTGGATGGTTGCATCATGTATGATAACAGTTTCTTTATGACCATAAAGAAATGATCTCTCAATTTTGGAAGTACATTTGTTTCATTATTTCACTTGCTATTAGAATAATATTGAACAAAAAATAGCACTATATCATGTAGCTATAGACCCATAAGACGAGGAGTACTATGTTATATTTACTACCCTATTTGTAATGTGGGGTGCGACATATTGGTATACAAATAACCAAGTGATACAACAGCCGGTACATACCTCAATCCTAATGGGGGCTAAGTATGTCGAGTACTTATGGGGCATCCTCGAAAGTGCTTCGACAAGTCTCGGATGGACAAGGTTGCCTTTATTGATCTATGTAATATTCTAAAGCAGAGAACGCTTATTACAAACACTTAATACTTTTCGGTTGAGGAGCAAGTAGCAATATTTTTTAAGCATCCTAACACATGATCAGCGAAATAGGTTGGTCCAAGAACACTTACAATACTCTGATCAAACTATAAGTTTCTATTTCCACAGAGTATTATTGATGATCAAATAATTGGAATCCATGTTCCTACAACCTGCGAGCAATGAAACACCTACGCACATTGCAAATGACAGGGAGATATTTTATCCATATTTCAAGGTAATCTAATGTTGAGTCATTTATAAGTAAATACAAATACACATAATGCTTCTTATAAATGCTACTTGTCATTGGATTTCTAACAAGATTGTGTAGGAGCTATTGACGTGATGTATATCCCGACGCGAATTAGGTGTTTCTTGCATAAACACTTTTGAAATATGAAATATTTCATTAACCAAATGTTATGGTTGCAATTGGGTTTGACATGTGGTTCCAGTGCATACTTGTTGGATGGGAAGGTTCTGTGTCAGATTCTAAATTCTTGTATAATGCGATTAATAGGCAAGATGGTCAGTTGGCCCTTCCTGAAGGTAATAATGCTATGTTTATTGCTCGTTGAAACTATGTTATTCTCTTTCCACATTATCTTACTCATTTCCCAAATATGGAACAGGAAAATATTACCTCGTGGATGGGGGCTACTCTACAATACGTGGTTTCTTGGGACCCTATCAGAGAGTCTATTATCATTTGAGTGAATTCACTAGGCGCCCCCAATCTCCTCAAAATAAGAATGAGTTATTCAACAAATAACACTCGACTCTAAGGAATGTGGTGGAAAGGACATTTGGGTTGTGGAAGGCGAGATTTCCAATTTTGAAGAATCAAATACAATACCCGTTTAACACACAAGTCAACATTGTTATCATGACATCGATTTTGCATAACTACATCATGTTGTCACGATGATCTAATGCTAGACGTGAAATGAGATTCTGACAGAGGATTGAAAGAATGCACGCAAAGGGGGCGGAAGATGGGTATACACAAGCAACTCAAAGACAAAATGATCATGATGACGACATTGAACTTTGAGATGCAATTGCATCTCAGTTGTGGCAAGCATATGCCAATTGCTAGATTTCTTTGTTTCTATAGCATATGTGAATCGCTAGGTTTACCGAAATGTAGTTATTTGACCATGTATGTTCTATAGTCTTGGAATTCAATTATTTGACCATATTTGTTCTTTTTTTATATGAATTGTATGTTGTGGCAGCTTTCCCACTTCAAAACCATCTCTATTCACTTTATGTGCATGTTGCCACTAAGTATATGTGGTTTTTGGATGGGTTTATGCTTCTTTCAAATGCTTTAATGTTTTAATATCAATAGGCAATATCATGCAATTCAAGTATGTGTAGTTTCATATTTAGTTTGCCATTCTGGTCAATTCTTCTATCTAAGAAATGGGCCACAAAAATTACTACGTCATCTTTAAGGACAATCAGTCACGGGTCTATGACTTGGGCCGAGTGCAAGCTCAGGCTAACTAGTTCAGAAACTCAGAGTTCAAGCGTTACGGAACAAGGGAGGAAGCGGAAGCAGTATATAATAATATGCCACAAAGATCAAGCACATGTGATTGCATCACCCCGCAACATTTCCATGGCCACGAGAGGGATCAATTTGGGCCAAGCGCCAATGTAGTAGTTAATCATGATAACTATTGCATGTGTAAAATCTTTACTTTTATTATAGTGGTAATTGTTGTCTTTTTTCTTTCAAGAAAGGCGCATAGAACCATATAGTAGAGTACATGGCAAGCAATTATGGAAACTTTTATCACTTAGGACGACTGAAGAGTAAGTTCAAGAGGTATGCTTCAATGTACATGGAAGTAGCAGAACTTATGAGACGACCAGGTTTTGGCTGGGATGAGGCTAGTCGAATGTTAACTGCCGAACCAGCCCTATGGGCTCAGTGTACAGCAGTGAGTTGAAAAGTGTTGTTGTCTATTTCTTTGTGGATTCTCAAGTTTCAGTGCGATGTTCACACAAATTCAATACATACGTGTGCTCTATTTACAGGAGTTTAGTTTTGCGAAAAAATACAAAAGCAAGTCTTTACATATATACTTCAACAAATTGGGGAAGATATTTGGCATTGAAGCAAGGGATGGTTCAGATTGAAGCCAAGTGGAAGGGGGAAGAAATAGGCATTGATATCTTCTTAAAGGCATCTCGTCATTTCAAGACTATCTTCCTAGGCATCCAGTCTTTACTTTCATTATAGTTCTAATTGTTGTCTTTTTTCTTTTTAATGTTAGGAACAATATGGGACAAGCACCAACGCATGAGTGGTGAATGTATTGCATTAAGTTGTGTTCAATCTATTACAAGTTTTTGTTGAATGGGCTGGTTTTCTATATGGTTGTATATGGGCGCATGAATTGTGAATGTGTATTTGTTTGTTTTGCTGAAGCTATTATATATTATTGTTGAAATTTGTTTTTGAGGTTGGGATATGGATGCATGAGTGGTGAATGTATGTCACTAAGTTGCGTTCAAGCTATTACAGGTTATTGTTGAATGAGCTGGTTTTCTATATGGTTGTATATGGATGCATGAACTGTGAATGTGTGTTTCTATGTACAATATCAAGCTATTACAAGTTATTGTTGAATGGGATTTTTTTTTGAGGTTGGGATATGGATGCATGAGTGATGAATGTATGTCACTAAGTTGCTTTCATTCTGTTGTATTTTCAATTTTGTATATTTAAGCTATTACAGGTTATTGCTGAATGGGCTGGTTTCTTATTGGTTGTATATGGATGTATGAGTGGTGAATGTATATCACTGAGTTGTGTTCATTCTATTGCATTTTCAATTTTGTATGTTTAAGCTATTACATATTATTGTTGAATGGGTTGGTTTTGCATATAGTTGTATATGGATGCATGAATTGTGAATGTGTGGTTGTATGTTTCGTTCAAGTTATTACATGTTATTGTTGAATGAGATATTTTTTTTAGAAGTTAGGATATGGATGCATGAGTGGTGAATGTATGTCACTACGTTGTGTACAAATTAATTGATGGTTTATTGGTTTGACATACCCAAGTAATTTCGTGGTGATTAGTTCTTTTACTAGTAATTGGTGGTTGGTTCTATACTACTATTTGACAAATTATTAGGCTTCTGCAAAAAATTGCCAAATTATTGGGAGAACAATTGCACATTCCAATGGATTACAGGAAACCATATCCATACTTGCCATGACCGACAAAAGATATGAGTGTGCATGTGTGTGTGTGTGTGTGTGTGTGTGAGAGAGAGAGAGAGAGAGAGAGAGTTTCTATTCGGTTTAGGAAGAAAGGTATCGACTACCTAATTATGAGATTTAAACACATATTCCACTTCATAATTGTAAAAAAGATTCAACAAATTGTAAACCCACAATAGTCAAGAAAACATAATGATTTCAATTTTAAGTTGGTGGATTAGGAAACTAGTGACTGGGTTTTCAATTACAAGTTTTGAGGCATATTATTAAGAAACAATATTAACTCTTTTGTTATGGTGATATATCAAAATATGAAATAAAGTTGATAATAATAGTAATAATAATAATATTAAT
Source organism: Amborella trichopoda (assembly GCF_000471905.2). The sequence goes on along the minus strand of NW_006494910.1, from coordinate 4,891,081 downwards.
TTTAGGATGTAATTAAGAGATTAAGAATGTCATAAATTTCCTTCTTAAATCTTTCCCATACCACTTAAAAAATGAATAAGCAGTTCAAACTGGGGGTTGACATGTCTCCAGTTCAAAAGTTCTAGGGTGAATCAAACATAGCTACTCAGAACTTCTTCAACATTTCAGCAGATAATCAAACATAGCACCCAGAACTTTCTTAACAGTTCAGCATGATATCAAATATTATACCCAGAACTTATTTAAACCTTCCATAAGAAAACATTCAACTTTTCAGAAGATTTAAAAGCATTCAACTTTCCAGAAGATATCTTTCAGAAAAACAAACGCGCCCTAAAGGACTATTATCAACCAAGGCCTAAAATCACCCCAAATGACCCTTATTAAAATCCGATTAAGTTTTTTTTCAAAAATATTGTATATTAATAAATATCTATCTTTAAAAGGTTTTTTAGAGAGAGAACCATTTTTTCAATAGATTTGAATGAAACCACTCTAAAATTAAATGTAGAGCAATAATACAAAAACTGCAACTGAATTTCCATGGATTGACATCTTCTAGGTAATCCAAACAGTGGTCAGGACGGTCCATGTTTGTTATCAGGTGCATACAAATAGCAGACAACCCTATCCTAGGGACAGACCAATTCCAGGAGAAACCAATTCCAGTATAAGCAAATCCCAGGGATAGTCCATTCCCGGTGCCCAAACAAGCCCTTATAGAATAGAAAATTCTTCTTCTATACTAGAGTCCCAAAGATGGGGTTGTTAATGCCCAGCCCAAAAAAACTAGAGACTAGTCTAAAAAATGTGGCCTGAGGGTCGGGCCAAGCTGGTCCGGCCGCAACAGAGCAAGCCCAACACTTTTTTCTCTTACTCTTTCTATTCTTTTCTCTATGTCTACTAGGCCCATCCCAACCAAGGACAGGCCAGAGGAAGGGCATCTTCAACCCAGGCAGGATGCGGGACAACCCTATCAGATCTATGACTAAGTTGGCCTGGCCCAGGCCCGGCTCTTTCCCAGTCCTATCTCAATATATAAAGTCTAGTATATCTTTCTTTTTTCTTTCTTTTTCTTTATAAGTCTTCACTTATAATAAGGTTTCCTTACATCTATGAGATTATTAAGATAAGTTTTAAAATACTTGGATTTTTTGTGAGTTTTTTTTAAATGAATTCATATTGCATTTTTTGTCGTCTTTTATTTTTTTACCAAGAATTTTCTTTGTTTAACATTGCTTTGCCATTTTGGAATTTAAGAGTTTATAATTAGAGATGAAAATGGATTATTGGGCGATCCTAAAAATGTTTTACACCGATATTACATCTTATGATAAAATTTCAAGGTGCACCTTACTTTTATTGCTTAAGGTTACAACCAGTGGTTTAAAAAACGGATCGACACCCTGGACCGGGCACCCCAAAAATCTATCCGGATAGGTGAATCAGTGATCCGGATCGGGAATCGGCCAAATCGGTCCGATTAAGCCTTAAAAAATCCAAAAACATTATTAAAATTCATTATAAATGTTGCTATTTAAGAATCCAATAAAAATTGCGGGTATTACATTATTAATTTTCCTTTTATTTTATCAATTTGTGAATATTGAGATGTTTTTTCTCGGTATGAACAATGTTAACCATTAAATTTGCATCACATAAAACAAAAAACATAGACTTGTCATGTATAAAGTATATAATCATACATAGACTATAATAAATAATGGATTAAATTGATGAAAAAATGGCCACTAAAATCTCGAATTGGAGGAAAACTCTAATCCGCTAAAAAAAAAACCAAATTATTAAAACCTAACTAACTATAATCCAAAATTATTACAACCTAAATAACTACAATATTATATATTGAAATGAAAATTGTTGGTTTACATTTTATTATATAAAAAATAACAATTTCAAAATATCTTATAATATCATTTAATTTAAATGTATTATTGACAGCTGTAAGAAAAATAGTACATTACAAGATTTATAATGCAAATAAATAAATAAATAATAAAATACTTGGTTATCAATATAGAAATTTTTAGAATGCACATCAATTTTCAAAGTAACACTTCAATTTTTCAAAAATATAATTTTTTAGATTTTTGCAATAAATTTAGTGGAAGAGATTATTAGAAGCGGAGAGATATTTCAACCTTGTATTAATCCTATCTTAAAATTAATATTCCTAAATTTATTTTAAAGATTGCCATATTATAAAAATAAAAATTATAAGTAGATCAGTTATTCCGAGTTTATATTAAAAAATATTTGTTGTATTAAGACATACCTTTTATTGACAAGAAATACTTGTTGTATTACATTCTTTTTTTTTGACGAGAAAATATGATACTAATTGTAATACCTTTTTTTTTTTGACAAGAAAAAAAAGAAGATGTTATATTACCTTTTTTTTTGCTTGTTGTATTACTTTTAGGTTTTTACAAGAAAATAAGAGAATGATGCTACCAGTACCTTTTATTTTTTATAACTTTTATTTTGTTTTTTTGACAAAAAATACTTGTTTTATTACCTTTTTTTGGGAAAAATATCATATTATCTCCTATTTTTAACTTCTATATCTCATCAGACCCAAGAATTGAAAATATTACTTTTAAGCAAAAGGGCTTCATCTTTTCTATCTTCCAACCCCCTAAACCATTTTGACCGCTTATTATTGACATCAACAACTTATGAAATGACTCTATCTCTCTCTTTCTAAACCTCCATCTCTTCTCTCACATCAACGTCTCTCTCTCTCAAAACTCTATTTCTCTTTAAAACCCAAACTCCATCTCTCTCTCACACAAAACTCCATGTCTCTCCCTAAAACTCACATTTCATCTCTCTCTCTCTAAAACTCTATCTCTCTCTAAAACCTAAACTTCATCTCTCTCGTTCTAAAACTTGATCTCTCTGACACACATAAGAAGGTGTGCTCGTGTTCGAGCTCAAGCTAAACCCCTTGGCTGGTAAACTCACCGCGAAGCGAAGAGAGATAGATGGAGTTTGAATAAGGTGTCATTTTAGTATTTGTTTGGGTCAAAAATTTATGGTCAAAGAGGTCCAGGGGATTGTAAGATAGAAAGGAATGAGATCTTTTGCTTACAAGTAATATTTTCAATTCTTAGGTCTTATGAGATATGGAAGTTAAAAATAGGAGATAAGGAGATATTTTTCCTTTTTTTTTTACAAGAAAAAAAGAAGATGTATTGTCTTTTTTGTTTTTTAGCAAGAAATGTCAGTTGTATTACTTTTTTATTTTTTTTTATGATATTATTTTCTTCTTCTTTTTTTATTTTTTGGAAGACAAAAGTAAAAACCTATCTTCTTTTTATTTGTCTTTTTTTTTTTATGGTATTATTTTTTTTTTAAGACAAAAGTAAAACCTATCCTCTTTTTATTTGGCTTTTTTTACGATATTATTTTCTTTTTTTCTTTTTTTATGATATTTTCTTTTGTATTTCTTTTGGAGACAAAAATAAAACTGCACAATAGCATCCCAAAGCTCGAATAGCTCGAATTTGAGCTTTGGACGTCCCAAGAAGAAACCTAGTTGATAACCACCGCAACCCATCACACATTGAACACTTTTCTACAATAATTATTTATATTGAATAACTTTTCAACATTAAATCACTCGGTGCAAATCCCACATCGAAGAATCAAAGAAAGCTTAAGCGTTGTACAATAGCACCATTGTTAGCACGATCGAGAGAAGGGGGAATCAAAGAAAGCTTAAGCGTTGTACAATAGCACCAATGTTAGCACGATCGAGAGAAGGGGTATACCTGCGGTCTTACCTTTTAAACGAAATTACCAAAATATCATCAGTTAGTGACTCTCCGACCTTGTAACGTCACAAGCCGTTTGGAATCGCAACTTTATGACGTCATATGAACGATTTACGATTTAAAGTCGTCGATTATCCTCTAGGATCGGGCGATTTCCAATTTTACAAAAGAATCGACACGGGGTGCTTTTAAATAAAATTACCAAAATATCCTCAGTTAGTGACTTGCTGACCTTGTGACGTCACAAGCCATTTGGAATCGCAACTTTATGACGTCATCTGAACGATTCACGATTTAAAATCTCCGATTCTCCTCTAGGATCGGGCGATTCTCGGTTTTAGAAAAAAATCGAGATGGGGTGATTGATTTCTGTCGACTCAGATGAGTTGCGACTCGCCGATTTTTAAAACCCTAGTTATAACCTTATACAAACAAAGCCCTTTCAAAAATAAGTTATCCTTACACAATAGAGTCAAAATCAGTAAGATTTCTATAAAATATACTTAATTCTCAAATTATATAACACTTTCGATTTTTACTTTCCAGTAAAATTGAAGAATATAGCACTTTTTTATTTTTGATTTAATATTATACAATTTTTGCTTTGAAATAATTTCTTTTAAATTAAAGAGATCTAAAACATATTTATTCAATTAGTTGCGCATGCGCAGTGGTACTCGATTAACCGCTTACATCGAACGTATTGGTTGTTCCAAGCAAGGATGGCAACGACCGGACTAAGTTTTGCTTGTAACCAGACCCGATGTGGGGTCCAAGCCATTTGGACCCCGGCTCGGATTGGGTTCAAGTTATTTGGGCATCGACAAGGTTCTAGAAATACCGGGTTGGGTCAACTCTGACTTGGATTCAGATTCAGATCCAACCTATGTCGGGTCAGTTAGATTTAGACCCAACCCACCGGATCCAACACATATACCCAAATGGAGGATCCATCATGGACACGTGGCTATCAGGTCTACTCCATTGCCACCTCCAGTTCCAAGGTGGCAAATAATTAATGGTAAAGCAAGGAATCAGTCATCCACATGAACCTCCCTTCGCATGAGAATGAATGTAGGAAACTAGAAAAATTTTGTGGAAAAGCAAAACCCCCTCCTTTTTTCTATTTTTGAATGTTCTAACAAACATCATTGACTAACTGTAGGCCTCACACTCTCCATTGCCATCCAACTCAACAAACATCATTGACTAATTGTAGGTCTCACACTCTCCATTGCCATCCAACTCAAGATTTGAGGGTGTTAACCCTCGAGTCCATAGGTATCCCTGTGAACATATGAATCACACTCAAATTTTAGTCAACAGTCTTCAAGGTTGATGTTATGGCTAATCTCAGTAGTCTTTTTCTTCTCGAGTGTGTTAGAAGTAGACCACGAAGTTTTTTGACTGCACCTTCTAATATAAGCTTGAAGCTTAACTTTGATGGTAGTTCCTTAGATAACCCGGGTGTAGCTGGGATTGGTAGTGTGTTGAGAGGCTGTTTGGATAACATTCTCTTTTCCTATGCTGGTTTGATAGGGATTAAAACTGTAAATTTTGTTGAACTGAGTGCTCTACTAAGTAGGGTGAAACTTATGGTTGATCGGAATCTTGGTACAAATTGTTGGATTGAAGGGGACTCTTTGAATGCCATTAGATGGTGCAAAAAGGAGTAGAAAGTTCTTTGGGAGCTTCGTTCCCTATGGTTGCAGGTCATAGATTTGGTGGAACATCTGATAGTCTCCTTCTTCCATGCTTATCGTAAAGCTAATTCTTTGGTTGATTCTTTGGCTAAGGGGGGGTGCTTCCCTGCCTTCTCTTGTTATCTCGTCTAATGTAATTCCTTTTTCTTCGTCAATTAATAAAAGCTAATAATAAAAGCTAGGAATATTTGTCAAAAACAGTCTAAAAAATAATTTTTTTTGAAACTGTTAACAATATTTCATTGAGAAAATGAAAGTGGTACAAGAAGTTGACCATAAAGGCCAAATAAAGAAAAGTAAAAGTAAAACAAAAATTACATGCCCATAACAGCTTTAGAGTGCATCTACAAGGGAATTTCTTTCTCTATTCACAAGGGAATAGACAACTCAAGAAGGGGGTATCTCTCTCTACTGCTGTAGTTTTTTATTCTAGACTGCCAAATTTCATTTATTGATCTTTACTTCATGATTTGGTTCCATTGACCTATAATAGGGCTGTAAAACTATGATTTGCATTTTCTTTATTTTTATTTAATGAAAAGCGTTTAGGTTCCCCTTGATTTACCCAAAAAAAAGGAAAAATTACCCAAAAAAAAAAAACAACCTCTTAAGACTACACTTTCAATGCAACTTATCCCCAACCTAACTTTTTCTCGTACTTTTTCCCCAAAACAAACTTCTATGCAAATACCTCTCTAGAAAAACAGCTCATGTTTTTTAGATGGAAATGTCATTATTGTGCACAAAAATCATTTTGGACAGATTTGGCATTGACTTTTTGACCTCAGTAACACATTGCCGGAGCGCATCATCACATTACCGGAGTGCACAAGCGCCGGACCACCCTTTGCAACTACCGGACCGCCGTTTGCAAATGTCGGACCGCCCTTTACAACTGCAGGAGCGTTCTTTTCAATTGCCGAATCACACTTTACACAGTGCCAAAGCTCTACTGCCGGACTGCATTTTACACAGTGCCAGAGCCTTACTGCCCAACCGAACTTTACACAGTGTCGGAGGCTTACTGCGCAACCGAACTTTACACAGTGTCGGAGCGCTACTACCGGACCGCACTTGCAAGGTGTAGGAGCCACCTATTTTGGTGGGTTAGAGGAGAGAGAGGCGTGGGTAAGGTAAAAATAAGGGAGGGTAGTTTGGGTTTTTTTTTTTTATATATTTGATTGGGTTTTGCATAGAAAGTATATTTTGGACAAAGACTCGTAAATTTAAAGGTGAACCCATTTGCTTTCGTATGAATTGAACCCTAAAAATCAAGGTAAAACAGAAGCAACAATGATGAAAGTAAGAAAGAGACCAAAAATAAAAACCAGGAGCAAAAGCCAAGGGAAGAAAGCGTCATCATATGTTTCTTCTTTCACCGTAACTAAAACTATGGTTTTACACAGAGATCGCCCCCAAGTAAATGGACCATGTTCACCTGTGGGATGGGTCTTTTGGCTTTGTATGTGAAGGCCTGTAGCGTAATTGGCATTAACAAAAAATAAAAATAAAAGAATAGAAGGACTTAACCAAATCCATTTTCCTTCATTGGAAATTGAGAAATAATTTGTGTTCTTCCTGTAGATGATATTAATTGAGGCTGTGGTGCTAGTGCTGGGGTCGGTGCAGGTGCCTCAGGTGATAAATGTGATCTCTCTCTAATTCCCATCATTTTCCTGCTGTTCACTTGCCCTCTTTCTTCACCTGTAAGACAACATTGTTTATTGTAATCCATTACTGCAAAGTCCAATAAAATTAGAAGAAGTATTTGATTGATGTGACTTCCAAAATCCAAACCCATTCTAGGTTTCTTTTCTTTTTTTTTCTTTTTCTGAAAAAAAGATAAGTAATGCTTTATTTGTAAATTGTAATCCCATTACAGCCTCATCAAATTTATTCCTCATGACCTTCGTTTCTTTACGCTATAGATTCGCCATGTACTTAGTGTTGATTGATGACTTTTTTTTTCGAATTTCTCATTCCTTTTATTTCTAGAATGGGTTAGGAGTTTTAGAGTTGGAAACCGCGACTCGGGACTGGAACTCGGTCATGGGCTTAGCCGGCCCGAGTAGCCCGGATAACATGGCCAAGTTCCTAGTTATTCACCCCGAATTGGGTAAGGTCTGACCAGGCCAAAAAAGTGTAAAAAAATATAAATTTTCCAAAAAATAAAGAATTTAATGCACCCCTATAAAATAAAAATAAAGAAACAACTTATACAATCACCAAAATAAGCCAAGTTCATTGAAAAGTGTGAAAGATAAAATTGTAAAAATCCAAAAAATGAATATATACCAAAGATGCCAAGATAAACAGTTAGAAGATCACAAAAAAAAAAAAAAAAAAAATCTAAGGCTAAACAACAAGGGCAAAAAAAATACTTAAAGATTTAAAACTCAAGAAAAGTATACAATGAGACCGTTTATTTTGGGTACAAGGTGGTCACAATTAATCTTGACCATTAAATGTGAAGTTGGATGGCTTCATTTATTCCAATGACCAGAGCTAGATTTCATTTCGAATGGTTATAAGTAATTGTGACATTTTTATACTAAAGATAATGGTATTATTGTATACAATCCCTAAAAATAAAAACAAAGTAGAAACTCAAACTATAGAAGCCATCAAACCCCCAAAGTCACAAGAAACAAAGAGAAAGAAAATAAAAACAACAAATATTTGGGAAAATCCATAAAAACTTAAAATTGTGATAAGTACCTGGGGAATCCAAAGTGGGTTTTGCTGAAGCTGAGAGGTAGATGAGAGTAGGAGTTAGTAGGGTGAGAAGAGCCCAAAAGAGGACAATCACAACAAATGCTCTGTGAGGCATCTCCAAAGAGCTTTTTGAAGAGTCCCACAAACCAATGGAATTCAAATAGGGGTCCATTGAAAAAGTATGGGTATATAAGCCTTAAATCCTAGCTGGCCCTGAGTTGAATTACGGATATAAAATTGGTGTTATGGCAAACTCACGATGCAAAAATTAATAAACTAAGGAGTTGCTAATAAGTGGTTGCAGGGTTGTTATAATGAGCATTATTGATCGTGTACATCAACTATGTTTCGGTTTATTTATGCCCTAGAGGATGTTGAATTTGTCAATGAATGGAAAGGCAATTCATTTTGTTTTATTTTATTTTATTTTTTCTCATTGATGTGTCGATTTATTTTCTTCGTGGTTTTGATTAACCTCATTGATCTTTAGAGAGAGAGGATTTGCACCATAGAATCTTTTACTAATTTACATAATATAATAATGTCAATTCTATCATGCTCTTTGGATGTTTAGAAACTAAAATCGGCCAAGGGACTCGGCTCTTGGACTCATACTCGCCTGAGTCAGACTTGGACTTAGCCTGTACGGCCCAAAAAAGGCAAAAAAGAATATAAAAATAAAATTTTAAAAAAAATTAAAATAAAGAAAAAAACATAGAAGTGGTAATAGAAATCATTAGAGGCCTAATGAGATTGGAAAAAGTCTATAAAAGATGGACTATTAAAAAAATTATTTAGATTTTGAATATTTCTAAAAGTTTTAAAAAAATAAAAAAAATATGAAAGTTCCCAAATCACCTTAAAAATTATCTAAATCATCCTAAAAAAACTAATTGTAGGTAATATGATGGTATTTTCCAATTCTTTTATTTTTTGAATAGTTTTTCCTTCTTAAATAGGGCGACTTCCAGTAACCTGAGTCCAAGTGGACTGGGGCAAGTCACAGAACAGTGTATAGAAGAAAATATACGAATAATAGTTTTAAGTTTGGAAAATGGTAATTTAAGGCCTCAACCTTATACTGTGGAAGTATGGCTCACCTGAAAACTCATTGGAAAATGTTGTTCTGGCATTTAAAAACCCTCTCATGGATCATCTCGACCTCAACATGTATGAATAGAAATAAATAAATAGAAGAAATTCCAAGTCTGAATTTTCTAATGTTTTTTCCTGACTATCCATTTTCATGATTTTCAAGTATTCATAGATGTCCTCGATTTACTCTACTTTTTAAGCTTTAAATTTCATAATTAGAGATAAAAATATATTTTTTTTGGCCATCATAAGGATTTGTCACTGCAACAATATCTTTCAACACTATTTGAAAATGGTGCGGTTTTTATGGAGTTGAGGCTCTAAACAATCAAAGAAAAGCGCACCTTCAAATAGTATTGAGAAATGTGGTTTCAATACTGGAAATCTTTAAGATAGCCTTAAAATATATTTTCATCTCTAAGTATAACATTTAAAACTTCAAAAATAGTGTAGATTGAGCAGATCTATGAAAACTTGAAAATCTTGAAAATTGACTGTCCAAAAATGCATTACAAGATGCACTATTTCCAAAACCTGAAATACATTTTTTTCTCATGTCCATGCATCTTGAGATCGAGATGATCAATTTAAGGATATTTGTACTTCAAAACAACCCCTCTTAATGAATTTTTGAGGTGCGCTCTAAATTGATTGTCTAGAACCTCGGCTTTATATAAACTTTCTCCATTTGAAAATGTGCCTTTGATGATTTAAGACGCCGACCCTTTTAAGTTTGAATTTTGTTAGCATACGGATGCATCTGTAGCTTTAGAGGTAAAGTGCACCTTCAAACTTTATCATGGTATATAATTTTGATGTTAAAATATTCTTAGGATTATCTCAAAATCTATTTTTATATCTAATTATAAAATTTTAAATTTTAAAAATGGTTAAAATCAAGTTGATCTATAAACATATGAAAATCTTGAAAATGGACGGCATAGATAATATATTGTAAAATGCACTATTTCTGAGACTTAAACTCTGTTTATTTTTCATGGTCATACATCTCGATGTCAGGATGATCAATCAAAGGGTTTTTCAACATTAAAACTACCTTTTCTGATGGATTTTTTAGGTGCACTCGTAGCTCTACATTATAAGGTTGCATCCTTATATAAACTTTTTCCTTTAAGTTTTGGTGTGGTTTCTATAAGGTTGCAATCTTAAACAATCCAATTAAGATGCACCTCCAAATTTTATCATGTAATTATGGTGTAAGAAATTCTTAGAATTATCTTAAAATATATTTTCATCTCTAATTATATAATTTTAAACTCCAAAAATGGTTAAAAATCAAGTAGATCTATAAGCATATAAAAATCTTGAGAATGGATGGTCTAGATAGTGTGTTGTAAGATGTACTATTTATGAGACTCAAAATTTGTTTTTGTTTTTTTTTTTTATTTTCTACATACATCTTTTTGTCGAGATGATCAATTAGAGGGTTTTTCAACATTAAAACAACCTTGTGCGATGGATTTTTGAGGTGCATCTTTAGTTCTACATTTTAAGGTTGCAACCTTATATAACCTTTTTCCTTTAAGTTTAGGGAAAGGTTTCTATTCTTCCATGACAGCATAGAAGATCTATACTTCCCCCACCATCCAGCCATCCAATTTTGATCAAGAGATTTACTCACCGTTTGATCTTAGATCCGATGTTTCAAAGTATTTAATTTTTAGTTTTTTTTATACAAATTGTATGACAGCATAGAAGATCTATGCTTCTCCTACCATCCAGCCATCCAATTTTGATCAAGAGAGTTGCCCACGTTTCGATCTTAGATCCAAATGTCTC
>NW_006494910.1:4863364-4875352 GCF_000471905.2 Amborella trichopoda | reverse complement strand
AACCTAAGCTGGCAAATCATGTCTAGGGTCCGATCGACTTGGACCCAATTGGGTCCTTATTTGGTCTGACCTTGGATTAGTTGAGCTAGTCCAGGCTTGACCTGTTTATGCCCTAGATTCGTAACGTTTTTGAACCCTAAACTATTCAAGGGAAAGTCTCATGCCCTTATCATGTGAACCGTAGAAGGGTGCACAAGCATCTTTTCAATGGCTCAAGTTAAACATGGCCGCATCCAATGTCCTGGAAAGACTTTTGGATTTTTTATTTAAAAATAATATTTAAGTAGAATTGGGGTTATAGATGCACTTTCATATGGTATATCAAATAAAAATAATTTGAACAAGTTGATTAAAATACTCTTAAATTATTTAGAAGTATTTTGATCAACATTTTTGTTCAAAATATTTTTTATTTTTTATTATTTTATTGGTCATATAAAAATACACCAATATCTAAAATTTTAAATAAAATACAAAATAAAATACAAAAACGTTTTTGGACCATTGGATAATAATGGGTTCAATTTGTGTTATTAAAGGGCACTTGTGCACCTTCAGGCGCCCACATCACACGGTCGTTGCACCAACCCCTGTTACAAAGTTTAAAAAGATGCATCGACAACTTGGATCGCCCGTCTAGATTTCCAATCCAATTTGGTGGATTAGCAATTTCGATCAATGATCTGGTTTACCGAATAAATTATTTAAAAAAAAAAAAAAAGTTGAGCTTAATGTGACGAGTTGAATCAGCCAGTTCTTTCAAAGTACCAACCAAAACTGTATAAACCACAAAGAGAACCCACCAGTTCCCGATAGTTTTCAGGAACCGAATAGTTGTCAAAGATTCCCTGAACCGATTCCAATCCCTATGAGCGTTTTATCAAGCATTGACACGATACCTTATGTCATCAAATCAAATGCTGTTACGGTGAGAATCGATGGGACCCACTCTCAGCTTATGGCGGTTTAGCTGTTGATTCCCTGGACCGATTCCAATCCCTATGAGCGTTTTATCAAGGATTGACACGATACCTTATGTCATCAAATCAAATGTTGTTACGGTGAGAATCGATGGGACCCACTCTCAGCTTCTGGCGGTTTAGCTGTTGATTCCCTGGACCGATTCCAATCCCTATGAGCGTTTTATCAAGCATTGACACGATACCTTATGTCATCAAATCAAATGTTGTTACGGTGAGAATCGATGGGACCCACTCTCAGCTTCTGGCGGTTTAGCTGTTGATTCCCTGGTATGGACGTCTTAGCTTTGATTCCGTGCATATGGACGGCTCTGATCCCACCATTCCAAGCCTCCGAATATTCCCAGGGGAATTGTCCCGCACCGAGAAGACAAAACATGCCTCTCGACTTAATCTATCCAACTCCACATACAAAACACAAGGCCTAAGTAATATAAACTAGAAAGCACATTACTGGACGGACCCGATCTCCCCATTGCTCGCACGTATCTGTAATCCTGTCCGTCCATGATTTCTCTGTCGCAAATATGGGCCCCCATTTGGAACTTAGAAGCAGTCGCTCCCTCGAAACCATCTTAGCTGGGCAACGGTGTTTCCTATGATTATAATGGACCAAAAAGCCCTTCAACAATTTCACTCATTCCCAAGGGAGATTAAAGAGATGGTGACGATTAATTCAGGGACATTATAGTCATTTCTCCCCATTTCACAGTCTCCATATACAGAGCGAGGAGGCGGAGGAGGAGGCGAGAGTGTTTTTGAGGGTGGGTTGGTCGTCATGGATAGGCAGACCAGGTCATCCTCCTCTATCAAGCAAAGGTACAGGCGAACCAGCGGATACGAGCCGTCCGATACAGAATCCGAGTGGCAAGATGGCCCTTGGATCCATCCCAAGAGAAAAGACCCCATCCGCAAATCCACGGCCGGAGATCCACCCAGATCAACGGCCAGAAATACCAGCCCATACGGCCGAATTCAGAAACACTCCTCCCCTGATAAAACACGCAAAGACGACGACACGGAAGTGTATAAACCTCGTAGAGATGATCGTGCCGCCAAAAGCAAGTCACCATATAAAACACGTATGGACGACGCCGCAGAAAAGAATGGCGCCGGTGTAAAGTCACCGTATAAGAAACGAGGTGATAAAAAAAATGGAGAAAAGACGTATAAAATACGTAGAGAGAAGTCCCCGTATAAAATACACAAAGAAGAAAGCTTAGTGGAAGAAAACAATCACAAGGCTTCAATGAGTCGTACATCTCCCTATAAAATACGTATAGAAGAAAAGGAAGTAGAGTTCAAAGCAACAAGGCGCAGTAAATCACCGTATCCGCGAATGGATACGAGCCCTTCCAGGGTTTCGGGATCTAATCCGGACCGTCGATCTGTTTCGGTCCAGAAACATGGTTCGGCTCGGCAGAAGGTACCGACGGCCGGGAGTGATGGGAACGCTAAGATGGAGAAATCCAAGCCGTTGGTTGTTGCCATGGTGGAGAATAATAGCAATGACTCGATCGTGCCTGGGGACCTCTTCTTCTCACACGTGGCCAAACCTGCGGCTGCGAAGAAAAGCGCCTTTCCTGCCAAGGTTGATATTCCAATTTTTCGTTCTACTTTTCGGATAATGAAAACTAAATTTCGGGCATTGCATCCTTTGTAGATATCTTTGACTTTCTATAAGGACCATAGATAGAATGAGAAGGGTAAGTGTTAAGTGTACTGTGATCCACATGATCATGGATATCAGTGTGGTCATTGCCATCTGATAAATTGGTTGGACGATGTTGAAGGAGGCTAACAACTTGTGGGATGTGCCCCCGTCCATCACCGTCCAACTTAATGATGGGAGGCAATGACCCCATGGTAATGGACTACAAAAGCTTTGCATAGAACCGTTGGGGTACGTGATAATCCATTACGGGGAGATATAGCTAATCTTCAACGTTTAGGTACGCAAAATATACACTTGAAATGAAACGAATTACAGTGAAACGAAATAAATTACGGTGAAAATCATGAAATCCATTTTCCGGATGAGAATGGGGAGTGACGGGTAATCCATCCCCGTAGGACCCGTATGCCTCTATTATTACCATTGAAAGTCATTTGAAGTCCGTTTGAAAGGTGTTCTATCCTTACAAGGAAGGTCCATTCTTGCAAATGGTCCGTTTTTACATATTCCAAGATATTACATTTTTTATTTTCTTTCTTACAAGTTATTTGAAGCCTTATTTCTTTCAAATGCATTATTGCATATTTTTTATATATTAAATGAAAATTTAATGGAAGCTAATATCTTTAATGTTTTTACCTTTTTTCTCTTGGTAGTAGTGTTGTCAAATTCGCTTCGCTTCGGCTTCGGATTTTAGGCCTAGACCGAAGCAAAGTGAAGCCTGATGTTGCCGTTTTGGTCAGATTCATACTGCTTTGCTTAGATTCGGGTCTGCTTAGAAATATCTATATAGATTTTTTTTTAAAAAAAATTGTTTATTTTTAATTTTTTTCTATTATTTTATATATAAATGTCTAATTTATTTATATTCAATTAAAAATAAAGCATGAAGTCTTCCTCCAAATTGGCCAAGCCACCGAATTGTTTCGTTTTTCTCACCAAACCGAAGAATACTCCAAAGCGATTCTGATAGTTGGTTTTGATAATTATAATAATGAATAATTTATGAATCATTATGCCAAATTGATATCTTCTAAGCCTGAGAAATTTAAATTGAGTCGTCAAATCAATATTCAAACAATAAAAATAAAAAGACAGTAATGTACTTCTCAAATTTCTTCCGGATGTAGCCAAACAATAGCATTGTATTTCCCAGATTGCATCCAGATTCTACCCAAACAATAACAATCTATTTTCAAGTAATATACTATGCCGATAATATATTACTATAGTAATGTATTTCACAGGCATTACATTTCCATGTACCCAAACGGTCCCTAGATCCATACAATCATGGTAAGTGTATGCTATTGTATTCCATGAGACCATTTATCTTTGATATAAGGAGGTCATATAAGTATTTACACCCTTTCGATACGAAATTTGATAGCTTAGGTGTCTCATAAAGTTCGAGAAAATTCCTTTTGAAGTTTGAGCTTGGTAAAAAATAAATACAGTCATCTAATTTTACATCCACTGGTCAAGATTAATTGTGACCACCTTATACCAAAGATAAATGGTCTCCTTATATACTTTTTTAAAACTTATATAAAGAAACCATTTATTTTTAATACAAAGAGATCACAATCACTTTTTTCTGTCAAATTTCAATTGGATAGTTGTGAGTTTGTCGTTAACTATACTCAAAGTTCTAAAACAAATTCTTCAAACTTTGAGTCATATCTTAAACCATCCAATTTGACATGTGGTTAATAGCAATTGTGACCTCCTTGTAACAATAATAAATGTAATAATGACACTAGTGTTATAAGATACATATCGTAGGAAATGGGAAGATTCATGGAAAAGTGAAATACCTTCACGGGTGCTTATAAGGTGAGTATGCACAAAACGCAATAATGGTGACTTTCTTTGTAAAATACAACAAATACTTCCAACCTTGAAAAGAAAAATTTACACCCGTAAGAGCATTGAAATTATAATTATATGGAGGTCTAAAATTTATCAAGATTTACAAAGAGGTATACTGGTCTGATCTTCCAACATCGGCTCCTACTTCTTTTTTCTTTTTTTCACTTGTATTTATTTTTTTCTAATTTTGCCCTTCGTTTTAATGTTCCAAAAATTGGACAATTTGTTTTACTTTATTATTTAAAATTTTTTGAAGTGTAAGGTCCGATATGAGGTTCTAGACCTCGGACCACTTGCTTCCACATGCAGTCCAAGTCGCAGTATGAGGTCTAGAACCTCAGATCCCATGGCTTGCACAACGTTCAAGTAAACTAAGTGGTTTGAGGTTTGGCACCCCAGACCTATCCCTGGATTGAAATTCACAGTTCCAGGACCAGTCGCACCACTTGGCATTCACAATGTTCAAAGCCAAGTGCTCTGAGGATCTAGACCTCAAATCGGCCTGGCACTTCAAAAAACATAAAAAATAAAAACACACCCCCCATGTTTAGAACACTGGACAAAGGAAAAAAAAAAACTCGTGGTAAAATTTAAAAAAATTTGAAATTCTCCATAATTCCCTACGTACACACATAACTTTTTCTTCTAAAAAACAGAACATTCATTCACCGATCACTTTTTCCTTTTTTTCTTTTTTTAGGTAATTCAGTGGGGAACACAGACCCTACTCATTTATTTTTCAAATAATTTAGGATTTAGTTTTTTAAAATTATTAGTAGAATGGTGCCAGTGGAAATAAAACCACAACGTGGTGTTTAGCTTGTCGCGGGTGTTGTGCTTAGCTTGTCGTGGGTGTTGTGCTGCCACCACGACCCTAGCCCCTTTCGAAAAAGTATGTTGATGGGCCACCACTCACTCACTGAGCCTATTCGTTCTCTTTGAGCCAGCTTGGGGGTTTCTTTTACAGAAGCATTAAAAAGTTTAAAAAACACTAGGAAGTAGGAACTGGGCCAAAACCAAGGGGGTCTTCCACAAGGACGGGTACCCCACTAGTTCAGTGTGTATGGTATAGTTTTTTCTTATTCTTGGGCAGTATCTTAAGATATGTTCTTCTTATTCTTGGGCATAAAATGCTTTTGATTATCTCTAATGATGGTTTTCTCCCTCGCAGAAAAAGACTGAAGCTCTCAAAGACATATTTTCCCCATCACAGGAAAAGATTGAAGCTCCCAAAGCTATAGTTGCACTGAAGAATTTACGATCAGAAAGTAGTGGGATATTATCAAGAACAAACTCAACAGCTTCAGCCTCTGCTATGAGCAAAAGCAGCCATCTTGGAAGCAGCAGGAGTTTTGGCAACATGTTTGTTGCAGAGAGACTGAAAGACACGACATGGTTTTCGTGTGTGAAGAGAGGAGGGGTTTGTAGGACTGGTTCGAAGAAGTCCCCTGATAAGAGAGACCTTGATGAGGCTTCTTTCATTGAGAAGGCTTTTGTGGTTGAGAGATTAAGGGAGTTTTGGGCAGATAAGCATAGCCCACCTACACTTGCTGAGTTCACTTGCCAAAAAGAACAAGCCCAACGTCTCAAACAGCTAGTAATGCATAAGTTTTCATGTTCTTTTTTCTAGGAAAATTTACACATGGACCAGAAACAATTTGTGGTATTACTACATGGTCCAATTTTTTATCATTTTATGCGGGCATCTTTTACTTTTTGGTTCTCTTTTATCCTAGTTTTGTCCCAATTACATATTAGCAACATTGAACCAACCATATTTTTTCGTTTTTTCAAAATTTGGTAATCTCTAGGGTGGTATAAGGCTACTTCAATCAAACCACCCAATTTATGGGGCGGTTCGAGTTTATAAACTTCGAACCACCCATTTGTAAATATACATCAAATATGGAGTGGTTTGAAGGCAACAGTTTCGAACCGCTCCATACTTGAAAGAATTTGAGTGATTGGACGCTCATTTGAATTCTCTAAACTTGAAATTTTTTAGCAGTTTGAAGTTGTATGGAGTGATTGGACGCTCATTTGAATCCTCCATACTTAAAAAATTTCCAGCAGTTTGAAGCTACTGATTTTTTTTTTTTTTTTGGGTAGTTCAATATGGATGGCAAGCCCCTACCCATTTTCTAAATTGTTAGTGATTTTTAAAACATTAGGTAAGAATAGAAGCCTAGATCTTAGTTAGTTGGGGCACAAGTAGTGCTATCACCACGACCCCAACCCCTTTCTCAAAATCTCTGATTTCACACTTTAGAAATATGTAGTTCGAGATTCGCACCTTCAAGCCGCTCCACACTTAGAATACCTGATTATTAACCGTTTTTTGCTTTATTTTCTGTCCTAATCTTTCTTGTGTTTTAATTAAATGCAGATTTCCCAAAATAATTGTCCCAATGTTATGTTCAAGGGACCTTCTGGTTCAGGGAAGAAAGCACTAACCAAAGCCTTTTTACGTGAAATCTTTGGAGATTCAGCTGCAAATGTATGTATACCTTAGTTTTCCAGTCTTTATGAAAGGAAACAAAAAACCACTTTACCCTTGCATGTATATTTTCTTCCTTCTTTTTCTTACCAAGATTAAGAAAAACAACAAGCTAAATTCTCGTCCTTTTATCTTTTTGCAGGTTTCTTCTGCTTTAAGGACCTTCTATTTCGAGGTATTGTCAATGTTTTAGTGCTATTAAGACCACATGATATAAAACTGGATTTTATTTTTCATAGACTTAAGTGCACATTTGGCATACATGAAAATACTTATGTGAATGTATTTTCACATAAAAGAACTCCCTGATGTGATTAGGAGTTGGAGTTATCTTACACCAAATGACTGCCAATTGGTGTGAAAGAATATGATAGAATCAATTGGTGTAAAAAAACTCTGGTGTAAAAAAACTCTTACATTTAGTCACATGGGAAAGTTCTTTCATGTGAAAATACTCTCATAAAATTATTTGACAGGTACCAAATGTGACCTAAAAGGCAATTGTTAAAAACAATAGATTATACTCTAATGCAAGCATTTCAACGAAACACATGATAGGAACTAAAATCAGGCCACGTGATTCATGCTGTGACTTCTAGCCTTCATCATTTGGAGCTCAATTTAAACAAGGAGCCAAAGAATGGTAGATATATTCTTATGTCTCTAATCAAAGAGTTGATCAACACTGATGCACCTCCCCCTGAAGACAGTGATATAAGCTTGAGACCAGATTTTAAAGGTATAATAAAGCCTTCAAAATAACATGCTATATATTGCACTTTATGACTTGCAAAAAGGTCCCAAACACCCCAAGTCATCAAATGTAAAATGGGATGCTGAGGTGTTTCATCTCTCCATATGAAGTTTGAAGAAATTATCCCAAGACTTTGGGCTCAGTCAATGGTACACCCAAAGCCACTAAATTTCACATCCGACAATCAGGGTGATTTTAACTTTTTGTTAAAAAAAATTTATGTTTTTTTTATTTTGATATGTTAACGGTGGGAATGGAGCGCAGAACGTTATGTTCAGGCATCTACCCCCCTAACCACATATGCAAAAATAAATTGTCTTCTTGTGTGCTTTGTACCATGATTATCATTTTTTATTCACCCAAAAAAAAAAAAAGAGACCATGGTTTTAAATTTGGACAAACCTACCTCTTCTTTTCCATAGTAGACACAAGTTCCAGTTGAATTTCCACCAAATGTGATACAGATTTCTTTGTCTATAACAGTGATTGTCTTGTATGAGGTTGAGAAGCTAGGAGAAGAAGTTCAACATTTGATAAAGTGGGTCATGGATTGCTATACTGATACATGCAAAATCGTACTCTCATGTGAAGATGACACCCAAATTCTAGAATCTGTCAAGAGCCGCTGCCAAGTGATTAAGTTGGATGCCCCTGTTACCCATGAAGTGAGCCTTTACATAAAATTTACTAGCCTATATCTCTCTCTCTCTCTGTATTTATAATCACTAATAATGCCATCATTTTGCTAGTTTTATGTGTTGGGAAAGGTTTATGTGTGACCCCAACCACGTATAAATTATGTTTGATCCCACTTCTCAGTTGTTCGATCTACATCGATGTTTTAAATCGCTCATGTCACAATGTCATACCAAATACTATTTTATTTTTTATTTTTTTTACAAAACCTGTTTGGTTGAAATTTGGGACGTCCCATCTTTTTATTGGGACCAAGCAAAAATAGAAAAAATATTTGTCATGAAAAGAAATGACCAAAATGCCCTAAAAGATTCGAGGGTATTTTGCTAATTTTTATCATTAAATTTGTTTATTATTATTTTTATCATGTGCATCCTAGATAGATGTATGCATACCCCCAATTTGGCTGCAAAACAATTTATAGAATAAAAATTAAATAAAACATTATGAGCCCAAGAGTAAGATTGTGACATTGTGACTCAAGTTATTTCAACCATCTACTCATATCTGACAACTGAGATCAAGGGCCGCATATACTATGTATATGTGTGGGTGGGTCACATGGAAAGCTTTCCTTGGATGTATTTTTAGCCATCTTTATTTCGCGTCCGACTAAATGTCATTCACATTTATCACTGTTTTGGATGCGATATGACGATGATCCGCATTACCACATGTCTTCCCAATGAATAGCTTCACTTGGATGCTCCGCTCTGTCTATCACCGTCCATCCTATTGATGGCCCAGTGATGACCCACATGACCACATCTCACGTGCGGTTTCGTGGATCATGGTAGACTTTCACCTAAAATGACTATCTCGTAGTTGCATGTTAATAGTTCATCCTGAACTACATTACATGTAGTGGACAGATGCCACTTATTAATTAGGACTGAATGTTATTTAGAAAAACTAGTCTTTTAAAATTCATCAATTTCCGATTTTTACGGTTGATCTTGATGAAAATTGGTCGGGATTAACTGGTTCGGAGATGGTATGGATCATGGCTCCCTTCTCCCTTAAAACACAGCTTATATTTTTTTTATTTTCTTTTTTTGAACTTTTTCTAAAGTTTTTTTTAAGTCCTCTTAAATCCCCACGTAAACCCGTATGTTTATTTTTATTTTATTTTATTCATGCTTTAATTTTTTTCGATCACCTATTTGGATCGCTTCAAACTCAATTCAGATTGTCGATCTATTCTAGCCATCTGACACAGATTTGTGGGTGAATGATGTGACCCACCGATCCAATTTTTAAAACATTGAAAAAAAACATTGCTTTTGATTTTCTTTTACATCAGATAATGGAGGTGCTCCTTCAGATCGCGCGGAAGGAGAATATCGATCTTCCCATGAGTTTAGCGGCTAAAATCGCTACAAAATCCAAGCAGAATTTGAGAAGAGCGGTAATGGCTCTTGAAGCATGCAGAGCACACAAGTACCCCCCTCTCTCTCTCTCGGTTATGAGTTTATGAATTCATTTCTCTCTCTCTCTCTCACTCTCTCTCTCTCTCTCTGTTATGAGTTTATGGATTCATTTAATTTAATCGGTAATTATTTTCTGGTTTCTTTGAAATATTTGAGCAGCTATCCCTTCATTGATGAGCAGCCAATTCCACTTGGGTGGGAGGACCTTGTAGTTGAAATTTCCACAGAACTTCTAGCCGACCCCTCTCCCAAAAGGTATGTGCTGCATGAGAGAGAGAGAGAGAGAGCTTGCTGTTTGTGTGCATAATGCGGGAATATGCTATGGGATCGTATACAACGATATTATTTACCTTTGTTATGAGGAGGTCACAGTTACTTGTAACCATTTGATGTGAAATTTAATAGCTTGGATGCATCAGAAAGTTCGAAAAAAATCCTCTTGAATATTGAGTTTGGTCCATGAAATAAATGCAGCCACCCAATTTCACATCCAATAGTCAAGATTAACTGTGGTCACCTAGTATTCATTCTATACTTCTCTGGATTTAACTCAACTCTATGTGTACATTTGCAAAGTGCAGACATTTTTACACACGTGTGAAGATTCAGAAACTCCTTGTGGATTTTGTCCATCCGAAGCTCATACTTCTGGTATTTTCAAATCTAGATAGAGAAAGAAAAGAAAGAGAGAGAGAGAGAGAGAGAGAGATATGGAGGGAGGGAGGTTCTAATTGATATGGTGGTTGGGTGATTTTGCAGAAACTTGTGGAGCAGTTTCTTAGGGGAGTTGACAGTGGGATAAAGAGAGAGCTCTACTATTGGCATGCCTACTATGTAAGCCTCACGAGTTACCCCTTTATTTTGGCATATTTCTCATTTATTTGAAGAGTGCTATTATAATCAGACTAGAAAACATTTTGAGGGCTTAGTGTTAAACATGGAGCACGTATGCCATGCTTCCTCAGAAACATACTTTACTTCTACTCCCTTTTGTCAGATGACATGCTTAGGAAGATTTTTTCAATCTGAAATTTTGGTAGGCACTTTAGAATCACTAGATGATTATTCTAAAACAAAGAAAACAAATTGAAATTTGAGTTTTCTAACACTGAGATGTCATCCTTTAAAGATTGAATGGTTTCTATTCAATCTTAAGACATTTTTTTTTTTTCTAGGTGCTTAGAGACTGCAATTATAAAAAGTATTTCTCTGTGTTAAAAAGGTTATATCCCCAATGGGGTCTTAAATTAATGCTAGTGGGGTTTCTCCCGAGGGATTAAACAAACAATATACTCCCAAAGGAGTACAATATCTTTTGGTTTAAAATTGATATATACCCATACACACTTTGGATTTTGACAGGACAAGAGGATGCCTGAGGGCACCAGTGCACTCCTTAAACTTGAAGGTAAATGTAACTACCATGATAGCTCAGTTATACACTGTTTGAAAAGTACGATGCAATATTTTTTAAAATAAAGTTTGTCCATTTTAATTTTCCTTTTCTTTCTATTCCTACTGCAGAATTTGTGGCGAAGTTCATGAGCATTTACAGGAGGAGCTTCCGACCCCGTCCACTCCCATAGAATCTTATATGAAGCCCATCACATATACCCTAGATGTTGATCAATTAGGTGGAAGCCAAACTTTGTATCTAAAGAGAAAAGAATAAGGAGAAGTGTAAATAAATAAATACATGCGTTGCAATCAGTGTTTGCAATTTTGGAAAACGAAATAAGGTTCGTCTTTCAATGTTATAATGTATGAGCAAAAATATTGAATCTTCTTTGGGCATGTAACTACTCTTTCAGCAGAGGGTGGTAGTATTTATCCTCAATATTTGATTTGCATAGCAATTATTTTATAAAAGAGAAAGTATATAAAAAAGACCATTTACTTTTAATACGAGAAGATTACAATCACTTGTTTCTCATATTTCTACGAGTGTGTCATTAAATAGATTCAAAGTCCAAAAAAAAAAATTATCAAACTTTACAAATTTGACATCTAATAGCTAGTAGCAATTGTGACATCTTTGTAACAGAAATAAGTGATCTCATAGTAAACCGGTGCAGTTGACATAC
>NW_006494910.1:4849113-4863252 GCF_000471905.2 Amborella trichopoda | reverse complement strand
TCTCATAGTCTATTTTTATATCTAATTATAAAATTTTTAAATTTCAAAAATGGTTAAAATCAAGTAGATTTATAAACATATGAAAATATTGAAATAAACGGTGTAGATAATATGTTGTAAAATGCACTATTTCTAAGATTTAAAAGTTTTTTTATTTTTCATGGTCATACATCTCGATATCGCGATGATCAATCAAAGGGTTTTTCAACATTAAAATTACCTTTTCCAATAGATTTTTGAAGTGCATCCGTAGTTCTACATTGTAAGGTTGCATCCTTATATAAACTTTTCTTTAATATATATAAAAACTATTTACTTTTGATATAAAGAGATCACAAACACTTGTCCATCAAATTTCACATCAGGCGATTGTAAAAGTGTAATTGGCTAGATTCAAAATTCAAAGTAAAAGTTTTCGAACTTTATGACACTCCAAACCGTCTAATTTAGACGGGAGCGATTTTTGTATACAATAGCATATTATATTCGTGTCAAGTGCGCGTAACGTACATTTGTATTGGACGGTGACTTAAAAAGGCTCAAGATCTCAGTATGAAGTATAAACATCAGACAGAAAACATCTAAGACAGTGATAGAGGACCATCAAAGAAAAAACAAGATTGGAAAGGAGCTGTAGGATACATAAACCGGAAGACTCGAGAACAAAAACACCTATAAGAGTAATTTCTCAAGGGCTCCAGGAAGGCATAAATGGTAAAACGATGTGCATTGTCAAGTTTTTCGATGCTAATAACAATATTCCTGGTCACGTCACAAACCCCACTACCAAACCCCAATTCGTCTAACAGGTCCCGGAAGCATTTGTGGTCGTGTCCAAGGAATAATTGCAACTTTTAGTTGCTTAAGATGGGCAAAAACAGGGGAAAAAAGCCCGACTTAATTAGTTAATGCTTGACGAATTGCAACGCTATGTCCTAAGCTCAATTCCTACCAAAGGTAAATGACCTCTCCCCACTGACTCACCCAAAAAAGTTGCATCGCGAATTACACCATGCTCCAAACTGGTGCTCCTCATGTTACAAGAGGATGGTCACCACACGTTTCCCTGCTAAACCCATGTCAAATATATAACAACGGCACTAACGGATTTTATATTTCATAGGTCATTTTAAATCAGTTAGTGTTTAAAAGCCAAAATCAGGCATTGGATTGGCCGTCCAGTTAACCCTCCCAGATCATCCAGATCTGGGAAAAAAATTTAAAAGATAAAATAGGTCACCATCAGGCAATTCCCTGGGCCACAGACCTGAATTGCACACTCACCGATCCCAGGTGGAACCTAAACCGCATGACCCAAAGTTTTTTAAATAACAAGAGATGCACTAGCCATGGTCAGAATATTCTCAAAAGATGTGATCAACTAGCGAATATGGTAGCCTCAGCATGAAATAGTGCATTCGTCTAAACCGGCTAACAGGATTAGCGAAGCACTCAAGGGGCGAGGATCCACTTCCCATTAGAACCTAGGGATCAGTAACCTAGTGAGCCACCGTGCTGCATCAACACGAGTCTAAAAAGCAAGTTTTGACCTGAATATTTACTACTAAATGAATCATAAAAGCAGATTGAAAAGCATTAAATGCCAAACTAGAAAAAACAACTCATGGCACCAAGGTAGTAGGCCGCAACTCTGTGCCGAGAGAGAGAGAGAGAGAGAGAGAGAGAGAGAGAGATCTTAAACTACGCATTGGCAGCAAGTCACAGGATCAAATATCTTCAAACAAAAACAACTCAAGTGTCAACAAGAAGACACTAGAAAAGAATCATTATATGCACATATAGCCAACAATCTAATAATTTTTCTGAAGTAATGATTTTCGGTTTTCTTCAGCAATAAAACCCCCTAACATAAAGGGCAATGGCCAAATATTTCATCAAACAGAAACAAGACATATCCATCAGAGAAGTACAAGCCTGATACTTTGGTCTCTTGTCCATTTCCAACTAAAGAAGCATATGAAAGGATATCAGTCCCTTGAAGAACTTGGGCTACTCCCTGACGATCTTCTCCCCGTGTACTTCTGCAAGACAAATAAAAGAAGTAATTTATGGCCATTTCAGTATTTATTGAGAAGGTGAAAGAACATAACCAATTGAGAACCTATAGCATTTATTAGATAGGGAACTGAAAGCAAGCACTTTTCTTTTATAATTAGGAAAATGGAATGGAATGATTTGATGCCTTTTACCTGCTTGCCAATGCTGAATGGGACATACTTGTATTTGATCATGTGTAGAATCTGGCGCTTCATCGTAAGAACAAACAGAACAATCCAGTAACACAGTAAAATTGGCCAGAATACAGGAACATCAAAGAAAGAAAAGAAGGTCATGACAAAGGCCACCAAAAATGCCTTGGTTATGGAATACCTGAAAAGGAGAGAAGAACTTTAATAGATAGTTCAATTCACAGATTATTTCATATAGTATATGTCCATGAGAAAAGTTATCTCTGCACCACAATCATCTATCTCTCCACCATGAGTTCATAACATTTAATTCTTGAAGTAAAAACTTTTAGGGTTTTTAAAGGAAAGAACATATCAGATGCTTTTTTCTAGATTTTGGAAATTTTAAGTTTGGGTTTTGAACTTTTAGCCTTCTCCCCTTCACATGGGGGCAAATGACCAATTTGGCCCTCTTTCTGTGAAAAGAATTAGAGCCTCTTCCTCTCCCTTCATGTTTTTTTTTCCCCAAACCCACTGCTATCGTCATTTGATCCACAAATCTTGCAAGGTTGGTCCCTCTTTTACCTTGGTAATGAAATTTTTTACCATGATAATGAAATCAAACCAATAATGGAGGTCCAAGGTGAGATTGAGGTGAAAATTGAGTATCCTAATGCTGTGAGCCAGTTCCAGAATACATCCGAGATGCTTGATGATGGAGGTGGATGAAGTTGGTGAGACTGAGATTAGGGTCTCCAATGAGCTTGACATTAAGGCTTCTGATAAGCCTGAAGTCAGGGTCTTGAGGAGCTTGAAATTAGACCTCCAAACCCTGAAGTTAGGGCTTGAGATACAGTTCCTAAACATGAATTGTCACCTTGTTGCAGCTACATAAGAGGAAAGGTCTGAGCCTTACTCGTTCGGATGCCTCACTCGTGGCTCAGGGACATAGATACCTTTATAAATGAGCTACAAGACCTTTAAAGCTACCTATGTAGGGCCTCTAAGCTAGGAACTCATAAAAAAGGAGCCGCTAGAAGCCATAGAATACCTTACTGCTATCCTATTACTGATACAGGAACAGAAGAAGGCCCTAGAAGAACAAGCGCTTGAAATTAGGGTTCGGGTGCCTGTCATAAGTGTCTTTGAGCCAAGAATTGAGACCCGGGTCCATGAGATTAGAGCTTGGGACCCTGAGATTGGAGCTCCCATTAGATTAGGGCTAGGAAGAATGAACTTATGGTTAAGGTTCCTAAGGAGGTGCTCCCATTTGATGAATATGAATTGGATTTGAAACCCAAGAAAGCTCAGATTCTCAGCCTACAATTTCAGGCACAAAAATATGGTGGTAAAAAAGAGAGGAGCACACCATGGGAGCTTCACTTTCTGGCAAGAAGATACAGAAATAGTGTCTAACAGGCAGGCACTCAAAAAGTACAGTACAAGCAAGAGAGAAGGAACTTTTTCCTTTCTTATTTAGGAGGGGCAAATTCGTCATTTGCCCCACTAAGAAATCCCACATGGCGGGGGAAGGCCAAAGTCAAAAATCAAAGATCTAAAATCTGAAAAAATATCATTTCATATGTTTTTTCTCCTTAAAAGGCCTTAAAATTTAGTAGCAAAAGCCAAAAAAGAGAAAACGAAAAGGTACGGTACAGGATACTGTGGCTTAAATTCCAACAATCGAGTCACTGCTAAATTGAAAATGATATTTCATATTATTCCTCATTCTCTATAGACAAGGGATTTCTCTTGAAAGTTTCCCATAAGTACCTGGGTTGAGGAGTATTAAAATTACTTAATACGAATTTATCATCTTAAATACTATCGGCTGCCACCCCCAACACCCCGCCTCAACGCTTACATAATATTTGTGCCATAAGGACTCCCTGAAGCATTTTGGCCTCAGAACACTCATACAAGCATCTGAAGAAGTTGAGGTTCAATGTACCAGCTACTGATGAGTTGAATTATTCCTACTCTTTCCCAAAAGTTAGCACTCATTACCAATTGTCAACTGGTCCATCATACACTCTTAAGCTACCAAGGTATTATGCACCCAAATGATGAAATTGATCCTGACCGTCAAAGTCATTAGTTAGGTGAGCATTCTAAAGCTACCAAATAGACCCCGGGAAGTATCAATTTACTATTACAAGATTCTCTAAACTTTTAAGGCATGTAGAGGTCAGCTAAGGCCGAGATGTGATACTATCAAACAAGTCCCCAGAGCTATACTAATACCAGATTTTCTGAACTTGAAGGCGTCTACTGAATATCACGTGACTATTACATTTAAAGAACATTGGAACAATCACCACACTATCCTCATAGACCATATCATAGTATGTTTTCCATTATAAACTGCAATCCCTCCATGCATTATCCCTAGAATGAAAGTCAGCCTTCTTATGTTCCCACACATGTCTAACTATTTTTACATGATAACTTCCAACGAAGTTATTCCAGTGAAAAATACATATGTGCCTCAAATGGTGACAAAGTAGCTGATGAGTGCATCAAGTTATCGTCACAACAGCCAATTTAAGATAATCAATTAATCAGCATAGCCTTGAGGCCATTATTGACAATAACACCTATATAAATGAGAGTGTTGAGTTTATGAGCTTAGTTTATTCTTTCCAATTACCAAATGAACTGTCCTGGCACCCTTTACTTGGCACTTGACATCCCTGGCAACTAGTTGAAAAACACAATAAACAAGTTAAGTGCCACAACCATTAATAATGCTCCTAAATACTAATTAACTTTTAATGCACATGTTAAACTATTAGAACACACAAGGGCATAGACATTTCCCATTATTTTTAGTACGGTGCAGATGGCTGTGTGCATACACAGACATGCAAACATGCTTTTTACTTCACGAACATTTGGAGAAAGCTTAATAAGTAACAAACCTTTATTTAAATAAACCTAATGAGCCTAACATGTGAAGAATAGGAGTATAATCTTGTAGCTAGTCCAAGATCTGTGTGGGCTAGTCCAAGATCTGTGTGGGCCGTGGGTGCTAGGTGAATCCTCTAAGTCTCGAATACGGGGTGAATCCCCATAGCCAAATGGTTTGGTGCAGCTAGTCTCACTCACACCATAGAACGCTAACTCCAAGCTTACCGAATCAAAAAATAACCATTAAAGAATATGAACTAATGTACATATCAAGTGCAAATTATAACAAAAATATAGTGAAGCAACCATATATAATATGTCTACTCCGCAAGAATAACATACATGATGTTTATCTTCCTTAACTCTGTGATCATAATTGCATATATCATCTCAAAATATAATACGCAATGATCTGGCTACATTATTAGAAGCTATGCCATCTTATAGAATCATGATGAGACCATTAACTCCATTGAACATGGAGTTTATTCTCCAACAATTTATATCCCCACAATTTAGCAATCTAATAACATTGGATAAGTCTCCACAATCTATATTAGCCATGAAAAGAACAAGAAACCAAAGATCTGTTCCTAATTACATGTAACAAAGACTTTTGGCCCATCTCATAAAGAAACCACAAATCAATAGATCTACCCCACCACTATAATCTTTATAGCACCATCCACTTCCATTGGACAAGGAAGTTCCAAAGTCCCAAATGAAAAGACAACAGCCTGTCACATCCTTCAACACTTCACTGATGATCACAAAGAGCTCTCAATTATATCTAAGAACTAAAAATTATGCTCAGGCATTATTCTTCCAAGGACCATAAAGAAATAAAAGGTTCCATAGAACGAAATATATGATAGGGAGGAGCTTGAGAATAAGAAACAACAGCACTCAAACAAAACTATTTTTGGAAAATGCATGTCACCCCAAAAATATACCAAACAACCACAATCCACTAAACAACCACAATCCACTAAACAAAAGCATAAAAATCATATAGTTTTATTCTCTCTCTAACATAAGATGCACATATAATGGACCTGGAAGGAGTTATCCAGGTATAAGCTAATCACACTTATCATCACCTTGCACACCCATGCATAAGATTGCCAAATGCACAAATTAAATATATTTCATCAGGGCAGACTTAAGATTTGGAAACAACAAACACTCCAACGTCAATGTGAGTCTGTAACCCCCAAAAAGTTACCAACATAAAATTTAAGACAGCTGGCAAAAGCACAATGAGCCATATCTATAGCCCCATCGATGCTCTTACAAAAGATGCATATATGACAGAGCTGCAAGGAGTTATTGAAACATAATGTAAACATACAAAAAATATTTGCAGTCACACCTATAAACAAGAGTGCCAAAAGCAAAAAACTGACTTGTCACTCTTCAGCATTTTTGTTTTTTGTATCAAATACACCATGTTTGTCCTTCTTCAACAAGGTAAAGAACACCCTGTATTCCTTATCCACGAACAAAGATGACTCTAAAAAGCTAACATTTTAAGTCCAAATGCTTTAATCACCCATTTATCATCTATAGCATCTATAGATGCACCAATAAAAAGATTGATCCAACAGTGTGAGAAGGCAACAAAAATATGAATTTACCTTCTTGTGGTCCCAACAACCTTTCATGTCCCCTTTCATAGCCATGTCAAATGTTTGTAAAAGAAAAACACATTAACGTTCACAGTGAATAAAATCAGTACAATAGCAAATGACCACTAAATATACATGTAACAAAGGCATAACATAACCAGGAGACCCAATCCGAAACAACATATTAAGCTTCCCACATGCTATGATGAGATCTCTTGGGAGCTCTCCAAGATTTCCTCCATAAGAGATTTAATCCTCCAAGGTCAGAGGACAATCATAAGCTTCCCACATGCTATGATGAGATCTCTTGGGAGCTCTCCAAGATTTCCTCCATAAGAGATTTAATCCTCCAAGGTCAGAGGACAACAGTCTCATCGATTCTATCACATTAAAAGAATTTTCCAACACAAGAAGACATCCTTCCTCCCTGTCTTATTGTCAATTCAGTTCTTGGCTTTTGGCTTTCTGCTTTTGTTTTGCTAGACACTATCTGCTCTCCCTATCTTTTTTGTACTCTGAACACAAATCTTGTGGGATGCCAACTACTACTACTCTGAAATGTCTTTTTTGTACTCTGAACACAAATCTTGTGGGATGCCAACTACTACTACTCTGAAATGTTTTGCTAGACACTATCTGCTCTCCCTATCTTTTTTGTACTCTGAACACAAATCTTGTGGGATGCCAACTACTACTACTCTGAACACAAATACAACTACTACTACTCTGAACACAAATACTACTACTACTACTATGAACACAAATACTACTACTACTACTACTACTACTACTACTACTACTATTTATTATTATTATTATTATTATTATTATTATTATTATTATTATTATCATATAAAGTTAACCTTTTCTCAAGAAATCAAGGGCCAGGTAATGAGGCTTCAATGATCTACAAACCACGAGGAAGAATCACTGTTCTGAAGTTTTAAAAATGTAGCAAAAGATGTCTTTGACCAGCTAGGAATTCTGTTAAAAAATATGCAATTTGAACATATAAAGGTGACTCAGCAAGGAAGAAAAATTGCACCAAGTTTCAATGTTACACAAGCGATGGAACAAGCCAGTCCAGGGTGACAACATCATTGATATTAATACTTCTGCTTCAGAAAATTAGGAGTCATGTCATGTACCTCATTTTCCTTTCCATCAGGGTTCATGACCAACTTTCTAAATCGGTGATTTGGAGGCATAGACCACATACAGGGTTCTCAACTAAATTCATGCCGTCTCAATTCAGATTTAAGTGGAAAAACCATTCTTTTAGAGGATAGGAGAGTTTAGATTTTAGGCATCTCCTGATGACTTTCACAGTCTTATAACATCTACAACTGCAATCCACTCTAATAAAAATTTCTTGCCCTCACAATCACATATATCAACATTAAACAAATCTCCATCCCCCAACAGTCCTTACGTAGATTGTCATCAAATTTCAGCTTCAACACCCACCCCGGAGAAAAGTACCATATCTCACTCGATTCTACATAAACATCTTCACTGCAAGTCATGGATATACATCTTAGACGATTGCTCCACACAAACACCTAGGGTAACACCCATTGTCCTGGTCAGTGTTTTAAAATGCGGCCGCATCATGCGGGATGCGCTCGCATCCGCATAAAAAACAGGCGCATATGCGCTTTTGGCAGATGCGGCCGCATATGCACAGCATCAGGTCCAATTGTAGCCACATCCCGCAAAGGCCGCATCGCACCGCATCCCACTGCTACAGTGCCAGCCGATACTTTTTCTGTTTTGCCCCTCAGGGAGAGGTAAAATGGTCTTTTTGACCATCTACATGTTAGGGAAACTGTTTGGGGGGGTATTAGGGGCCCTAAACGAAGATTTTCAGCCACTTTTGTGGCTTTTTTTGCATCAAATCGAGGTAAAAAAAAATTTTGGAATCTTCGATTTAGCAGTTGTTTGGTACTTGGATGTTCATTGGATGCCTTTGATTGTTGATTTGGAGGTGTTAGGGTGAATTTGTGATAAAAAATCAGGGGTTTCAGAGGTTGTGAAGAAATCGAGCAGTGCTTCACAGAGTCGGTAAATTTTTTTTCCTTCTTGTACAATATTACTATTATACATATTTTTGGGACAATGTCTTCTTCCCGATCTTCTAGTAATAAGGATCTGGCTTGGAAATATGCTAAACTAAAAAATCCCAAAGATAGAAATTGTGTGATATGCTTGCTCTGTGGAAATACTTATATGGGTGGATAACTGGATACAAAATCTCCGACAGCTAATAGTTTTGAAGTTAATCATTAAACTAAAATACCTACAATCACATATATCACCTTCATATTTTTTTCTATGCATTAACTTATTTTTTAGATTTTTAAAAACATTTTTACATTTATTGACCGCATCATCGCCATGCACCCGCATCGAGCAGCATCAGCCCCCCACCACATCAGAGCCGCATCTCGCATTTTAAAACACTGGTCCTGGTCCATCCATATTTGTCAACTACCCTACAACCAGTGAACGAGTCTAAGCGTCGAACCCTACAAACATGCATATAACTAGATAGACTTGATAGATAGATAGATAGATATATACATAGATAGATAGATAACTAGATAGGCCTGATAGATAGAATGATAGAACAGTCCATCAGGCTAAGTCCAAATGCACATGCTAAAGAGTATGCAAACATTTAACAATAAGGCCAACATTTTTTACCTAATTACAGGGCTTACATGCTTGTCCCCCCATCCCATTTGTGCTATCTACTTACGAGAGAATTCTTCTCCTTATTGCTGCAATCCAGTATCTTGCAACAAAATCCTCTGAGCCCCCATGTACAGAGCATCTGAACTCATTCCACTTCCACAAAACCCCAAAGATATTCATAAGATAAATAGAATATCAAGCACCCAGCACAAGGAGGAACCACATCTATAAAAAGTCCTGGAAATTACTACACACCCTTGCGGAGAGGAAGTGAGCTCTTCCCTTACCCAAACTTCTTCCAAGTCTAACATTTTGAAGAGTCAAAATCACGGTCAGCTGCCGTTTCACGGACATTTGCACTGATTCAAATCCAAATTCACATGGTAATCTAGGAGAGCAAAAGTAGTTCGGAGGGCATTATTCTATTGAGTTATTCATAACAAGTCAGCAAAAACATTTCAAATCAGAAGGGAGAAAATGAAGCCAGTAAGGCTTTGGTCTGCTTCAAAGAGCAAACTAAGGCGATTCAAATACTGCAAAACTTAGACTAAGGCTATTTCACATTCTGCAAAACTTAGTTCATTCAGCTCAAATTTGATTTCTAAAGGGAAAAAAGCTCGGACTCTAATCATCAGACACAGGATAGACTTTTAACGGTGTCAATCCCAGGATAGACTTTTAAAGGTATGTAGAAATCTGCAGGCTAGGCCTTGGGACCATAAATAAACCAGTTAGCATACAGGTCAAAGAGAATCAAGGAGAGAGGTTGAATATTTTGATGGCTACTTAATGATTTCAAATGATGCCTCGTATAGTTGACAATATGAGCTCTGATTGAGAGGATCTTTGGATATGGTATCAAATGTTTTTTGGGCATTGTGCAACTGCAATCTTTTTTGGTTTTTCTCTTTCTCTCACTGCCCATAACTGCTACCAGCTTTTGAGTCACTTCATGAGTAATGAAACATATTATCAGTTAATGGAACCTAAGATAAACAATATTTATGTGATAAAATGCCGAATTGAAAAAAGCATCCAGAAACAGTATATGCATTTTCTGATCCTACAAAATTTAAGTTATGTAAGAAAACAAAAATTTCAGAGGAGCATATACCATCCCTGACACAACAGCTTCCATAAAGAGATTCACAAACCATCAAACATACTACCCAAGGTATAGAGAGAGAGATGTAATGAAATGTACTACTATGATCTAGATTCACCTCCACAAACTTCATCACGAAAACATAAAGAGCATGAAAATGAAAACACAGATACAATTGAAATTTAAACATCACAGATCCTATCACCCAATGACGGAGATAAAAAATTGGAGTAACAAAACAAATGGCATCATAACACAAAGAAAATCATAACCACCAACACAATACAAAGCAAATAAAAAAACCTAAACAGAAAAAGAGAGAGGAGAGAAGATATACCAGAACTTGAATTCAGGGAGTCGGCGAATGAAGGGCTTGAACTCATCCGAACCCTTCATGGGAAGAGAGGCACCATCCATAACCTCGAGCTCTGGATCAACCTTAGGAGATAGAAACCCAATCAAAAGGTTCAGAACATAGATCCCAAGTCCATAAGACACAATGTAAAATCCCTGAACATAGTAAACCCTCAACACATATATCGCTGCAACTGCTAAGGTTCCAAGCCATCTCCCAACTGGATGAGGAGTGGATCTATCAAGATAGTACTGAAAAGCCCTCGAAAAATCACTTTTCCACTTGGCAAAAGGCAGCTGTTGTGTTGTTTCAGCTGAACCGCCCTCCATTCAAGCTGCAAATTTCCCGAAAGAAGAATGGAAGTACTCAAATCTAATGGAAGGACAGGTGTCCGAGTAAATCAACAGAGTTTCTCCTTATCTACAACTCCCTCCATGAAACTTAGGGTTTCTGACACTAAAGAGCAGATCTGGATTGAAGGAAGCGAAATCACCAACTAGAATTCCTAAGCTGAAAAACCCTCCATGAAATAAGGGTTTTCCACCACTGGAAAACGGATCCAATCTGAGACAAAATCAAGTAACCGGAAATTAGGGTTGCCTCAACCAGCAAATCTCTCCATAGAGATTAGGGTTCCTAAGATGAGAAGCTCTCCACGGAAAGTTTAGGGTTTTGGAAATTAGGGTCACGAAACGGGAGACGAGGCTCAAATGAGGGGGATCTGAAGGATAGTAGAGAGGTGATGCTTTGATTCCTTCCTTGTACCTGCCCCTTCGAAGGAAGAAACAAAGCGCCGATAATTTACGACGAAAAACTAGGCACAATAAGTCAAATGAGGGTGTCATATTATCCATTTTGCTTACATTCCGAACGGAGAGAGTATGGTAATTTTGTATGACGTATTTCCACCTGTGTTCGTAAAATCTAACCGGATTTAACCGGAGATTGGCCCCAGCAGTTTAACCGGTCTAATCGGTGGATTCAACCGTTTTAGTTGGGTAAGTTATATGTTGCCAAAAAAATTTTAAAAATAATTTTAAAAAAATCTACTCAACTATGAAAAACATATAAAGAATAATTAAACAAAACACATTCAAATAAAGTTGAAAATTAAAGGAAAAAATAGATTTTAACCTATTTTATATTCTTCAATAACTATTTTTAAAATTTTCTAAAAAAAATGGAAAAATATAAAAAATTAGTATTAATGACCAAAACATTTTTTAATCTTTACCATAATATAAAGAATATTTAAAAATACATTACAAATCAAATTCTTTATTTTTGAGAATTTATATATATTGTTTTGTTTTAAAAAAAAATACTAATTGATCACCTTAACTACCCAAAACTCTGACCGCCCAAAAATACTGGCCGGTTCCGATCTAACCGGGCGGTTAGCGATTAGATCGGGCGATTTTGCAAACAATGATTTCCACTCATATTGTCTTCGATAAACTATTGAAAACATGGGTGTGGGCTGGGGTGGCAATTGGGTGGGGTTGTTTGGATCACCCGATGAGTTGATTCGATATATGTCTAGGTCTAGACTTGGATTTGGTTCCAAATGATCTATACCCAACTTCGTTCGTGTCTAGGTTATATATATATATATATATATATATATATGGATGGATAATCTAAACTTTAGAACCATTCAAACCCGAGATAGTTGTGAATGTTGGATTTACTAATTTTATAGTTTTAAGGGCAATTTTGTTAATATTATTACAAGGCAATTGGTAATTTTGTTATCTCTGTAAAAGGTAAAGTTAAAATTTTTACTAAAAGACAATGGCACTTTACAAATAAAATCCCAAAACACTAACTTCCAAAATGCTTTAAATTTATCCTGACTTAATGATTAAATTACCTCTTAAAATAATTTTTTTAAACAAAAGGTAGTGATCTTTTTTATAAATACACCCATCACAACTCTGTCTAACTTTAACCTTTGTATTTTGAAGGGTTGTTAAATCTAAACAAACCTATATATATCTGGATATGGATAATGTTATTGTTAGCCCAAGGGCTAACAGAAAAATATGAGCCGAACGGCCCAGATTGAATATGAGCCGATCTGATGATCATAGATGCCCGATAGTGTTTGAATTTTAATTTTCTTTTTCAACAAATCAAAATCACTTGAAATTTTAGGTGTGTGTTTATCAAAAATAGATAAATCTTCGAAAAATATCAAAAAAATATTTTACATAAAAATATTGACCAAAATACCCCTATAAAGTTTCAAGGGTATTTTGATCATTTTTTTGCTTATTATTTTTTTATATTTTTATTAGGTGCTGCTTGGTGAGAAGAATACACACTTAAAATTTCAAATGATTTGGATTTATAGAAAAAAAAATTAAAATTCAAACACGAAATAACGTCATGACCGTCAGATCGGCCCAGATTCAATCTGGGTCGTTGGGCTCATGTCTTTCTGTTAGCACTTGGGCTAACAAGAAGATTTTCCTATATCTATATATACGTGTGTGAGTGTATGTGTGTGTGTGTATGTATGTATGTGTGTGTATGTGTGTGAAAATATGAGATTAGCCCACTAATTCATATGAACATACGAGCCCAACGTCCCAGATTGAATCTGGGCCGATCTGACGATCACGAATGTCTGATAGTGTTTGAATTTTAGTTTTTTTCGACGAATACTAATCACTTGAATGTTTACACGTATATTCATAAAAAATAGGTGAATCTTATAAAAATATCAAAAAAATATTTACATGATATAAATTGACCAAAATACTCCCTAAATGTTTCGGGAGGTATTTTGATCATTTTGTTTTTCACAGATAATTTTTTCATATATTTTTATTAGGTGCACATTGATGAGAAGAACACACATCTAAAATTTCAAGTGATTTAAATTTATAAAAAATAAATAAAATTCAAGTACTATCGGACATCTGTGATCGTCAAATCAGCCCATATTCAATCTGAGCCATTGGACTCATATGTTCATATGAGCTAGTGGGCTAATCATGTAGTGTTCGAATTTTTAATTTTTTTTTACAAATTGGAATGATATAAAATTTGGAATGTGTGCACATAAAAAATAGGTGAATCTTTGAAAAATATAAAAAAAATATTTTACATGAAAAACATTGATCAAAATACCCCATGTAAAGTTTCGGGGGTTTTTTGGTCAATGTTGTTTTGCTGATTTTTTTTATATATATGTTTATTAGGTGCATCTTGATGAGAAGAACATACACCTAAAAATTCAAGCAATTT
>NW_006494910.1:4809068-4840006 GCF_000471905.2 Amborella trichopoda | reverse complement strand
TCCTACGGTATTTCATACACTTTTATCTTTCTCATTTTCACATATTTTATATCCATCCAATTTAGCTTTATGTAATTGTTGATATAATGAGACCTATATTGAATAAAAAAAGAATTAAAATCATTGCTAGACTAGATTTCTTTCTCACTAAGCACAATATCATCTAGATGCAGTGAATGCATAGAAAGGAAAATCTTAAAGTTTGCAAACATAACTGCTAAGATTTGCCTTCCCCAAAATATTTTTGGTTTTGATGTTCTCGAGTTGCTGTGGTAAAGATACGGTGGGCTTTACCAGCAGGTCTATCTTTTTCCTTACCACAAACTTTGCTTGCTTCTGAAATAGAATGCAATAAAGTTCGAGTGTGGATTCTATTATGATATTTTTGTTGCATTTATTTGATTGTCTAATTTTTGTAATTGAAGTGCTACAGACGTTTTTTCATTTATTTCCTTTGAGGCCTAAGATTTACAATTTTCTAGCACATGGACTCTAGAAATGATAGTTGTCTACTATATTTTTACTTATCTCTTCTTTGTCTCTCATGTTGGGAATGAAAGTTGGACAAGGTGATCTAGTACGGTGTATACAATTTTAATTTTTCTTCTTTTTTTTTCCATACCGTTTAAATCACTTACAAAGGTTCAAGTACAATAAAACTCACTAAAAAATATGTAAATAATTCTCACATGCTACCACTAATTACAATATTTTTATCAAATAAATAGAACCAATACGATGCTTATGGAATAAGAAAAGCACAAGAAAGAAATACTGTAAAACACAAAGTAAAAGATGTCAGAAATTACCTCATTCGAGTTTAGTACACTTATACCGGGTCTCCTCCTTCAATGGTGCACGGGATCAATGATCTATCTCAAGTCTACCAAGTATGGGAAAGCTTAAGGCTAAAACCCTTAATCATTATGAGAGCATGGAACAAGATGCTAGACTTCATTGTTTACGATCCCCCTTCTTGGCTTAGGTGGGGCATGACCCTTTCTCTTTCCTAACTAGTGGGAGATGAGAGAGGGATCTCAAGTTTAAAAACCTTAAGGGTGGCGTGCCACCCTTCTAGAGAGATAGAGACTAGAGAGAGAAGAGAGAGAGAGAGGTGTAGAGATATGGGGAGAGGGGACTCTTATTTATAGATTTTTCATGGGCTAGGCTTTCCTTAAGGTTAGCCATCCTTATACAGATTTAATCCAAACAATTGATCATACAAGCCTTATAGGGTGAAAGATCTGAGCTATCCAATCCTTTGATCAACCATCATAATTCAAATGAAGGTGCTAGATCCTTATCATCCAACTTCCTAAACCTAATCCCATAAAATATTGAAAATATAAAGTAATGTCACACTTTCCTTTCTTATGAACAAAATTTCCTATTCATTTCATCTTTGATTTTTCAAACTTCTTAAACATCCAATATTTTAAAATCAAAAGCAATTTGGTAGCCTTGATTAACATGGCAAAACAAAATGGAAAGAGCCCCCTTTATGTGGGGCGTGCCAACTATGGGGCCCTATGTGGGCTCCACACATATCAAGAGGGTGGTCCTGGCAGGCCCCCATAAATATTAAAAAATTTATAAAATCAATAAAATCATTTTTAGAAATATGGAAGTAAACTATATTTTCTTATGAATATTAAAATACTGAAAATTGAATATTCTTTATTTTATAAATCTATTTTGTAAAAATAAGATATCCAGATACTCATACAAATTCAAATAATCAATCTAAACATTATTTAATATCAAAATAATCTCAACTAAATAATTTTGATGGGAATCAGATCCGACAAGGTCTAGGAATTATAAAATCATTGGAGCACTACTGATTCACAAAATCGAACCGGAACGGTTAATTAAACATGGGCTCGGTGTTGTGTTTATGTGGCCTTTAAAGACCTTATGAGTATATAATGAAAAACATTTATTATAATGGAACATAAACTCAATGGGGGTGTGGTCCTTCGAGGATTATATTAAGCAAATGATGTTTGCTGATACCAGACTGTGCTTGACGATTTAAGTCATTCGGCTGGAAAACCTAAGGTACCTGGGTATAAAGATTAAACCGAGAAGGGTTAGCCCTTGATGAGATCGGAGCTTATGCCTAAATAAGTGAGCCGAGAGACTGTGTGACCCTTGTTTGATGGTAGGCCTACAGAGACGGGGGTCAAAACCTCATCCATGATCCATCACACGCCATACATATCGATAAATAGATCGGGAAAAAAGGTTATCCACCTTTTGGATGCAGCGTATGCGTGTGCGAGAGATACCCCTATGCACCATATAGCTATGGTCGCATCAAGTGGTGGTGACCTTGATTCGTCTCTAGGGGAGGACTTGTAATCCACAGACTGGGATTGCGACCCCTTGACTCATCGAGCAGACTTTGGTGACCCACTAGTGAGCCCCTGCTTTGACTGTGGGTCATGGAAAACACTGGGTCTGTTCGATAAAGCAGGTATGGTCTGTAGTCCGCAGTTGAAGGTGGAGTACCCCATAATTATAGATCGAATTCCTAAAACCATATGGATCATTTTCCCATCATATTAATTTAATTGTATTCATTTTATTATTGAAATGATTTTAGTTTTATTATTTGAATTTTTATGAATCTCTCATTATTTTATTTATGATTTTTTGACTTATAAAAATACAGTTATTGATTTTACAAAATTATAAAAAATTAAAATATATATTAAATTGTTTTTTATAAAATTTCATGAGGGCTCATAATGCACATGGATCTACCTTGTGGCATGTGGGTGGGGCCCACATGTGCCACATAAGGGTGGCACGCCCCACCCCTTTGGATTCCTTTTGATAGCTTTGTGTTCAAGTTATTTAAATATGGAAAGTGTATGTTATGACATATGGTCAATTTGTAATATAGTAAATATTGATCCATATCTTATCTATTTAAGATAGTAAATATTAACTTAATATTTCTTGATATATTCTTATGGAGTATATGAGATGGATAATACAATTTTATGTAATGCATGATATCTTTAATGGATTTAATTTATTTATATATATTGATGAGAAAATAGTTTATGGAAAGGGGGATAATGGTTCATGTACCTTTTATAATGTTGATGGCATATCTATGGAATGGGTGGCTCAGATCTCTCACCACAACAGTTACCTTGATCAACGGTCCATATTCAATCTCATGAAAGAGGCAAACTATGGGAAACCCTAAAGAAACTTTTGACCTAAATTTCACTATAAATAAGGGTGCTCTCCCCCATCTCAACACACCTCTCTCTCTCTCTCATAAACTCTCACTCTTTTCTCCTTTAAGGCCATGCCCCTCTCTCTCCTCTCAAGCTTTCTTTCTTGAACCCTCTCTCTCTCTCTCCTAAGACACATAAGAGGCATGCCCAAACCCTAGGTCTCATTTTCTCTCTCTCTTGACTTAAAGATTTAACGGTTGGGAAAATTAGGGTTTAAGCTTAATTACTTTGGAGTTTGGGTCTTTTAGATATTTAAGGGTGGTTACCTTGTTTGGCCGAAATTCACTTTCTGGGTTCGAAATTGAAGCTAGACCGTTGATCCCACGTCATTGGATATGGTGACTCAGTGTGGGGTGTAATAAGCCCGGTTGAGGTAATCTCCGACATCTTCTCTTTTACTTTCTTGCTCTTTTATTTTATATTCTCAAGCATAGTATTAAGTTATAAAAATGGCATCCAGTGATTGAGTTTTATTTTTATTGTTGCCTTGTTTTATTTTGAAATATTTATTTATTGTAAAAGGACCATCTGTAAGTGATCGTTTTGCTAAAATAAAAAGGGGTGATTATTATAATTAAAAAAAATTTGTATTCCCTTGGGAAAGATCACATAAGTCTTTCTTTCATTGGTATCAAAGCTGGTTTTACTTGATTGCTATTAAGACTCTTTGCTTATTTTTCTTTGCTTGAGAATAGAAAGGTACGACTGCTCGTACTTTTATCTCAAAGATTCTGAAAGCTGAAAAGTTGGATGGGACCAACTTCATTTCATAGAAAAGAAAAATCAAATTTATGCTCTATGAAGAAAACTTCCATGAGGTACTATTTGAGGACCGACCTCATCGTCCAACTGACGATTCATCTCAGGAAATCAAAGATGAGTACGCCAATTAGAAGAGGAGGAATCTGAGATGCAAACACATTCTTTTATTTGCCATGGCTGACTCATTTGCTTCTGAGTATGAGTCAATCTATACTGCAAGTGACATTTATGATAAACTTGAGAGTGAGTATGTTGAATCCTCTCTTATGAAGATGATGTATAATGAGTCAAAGATGACAGAAGGTACCAAGTTTGCAGATCATGTGCACATCTTTTGCGCGCTAGTCAGAGAGCTAGAAGACACAGGCATGAAACCCAGTGAATCTATGCAAGCGATTCATCTTATGAATTCACTTCTTAATTCATGGGAGACTTTTATATCTTCTACTTCTGCTAGAAGAAATGCATAAAAAGTGGAGGAGCTCATCACGACAATCAAATTAGAATAAGAGAGGAGGAATTCAAGGCAAACTCCAAGGGATGTTGTACATATGGTAAAATCTTCACCCTCTTTTAAATTTAAGAAAAGAAATAGAAGAAATTATTTTGGAAAGAAAAGAGATTTCAAAAAGAGAGATTTTGAAAATAAGGGAGCAATGAGAGAGACTCGAACTTGCTTTATTTGTAAGAAGGTGGGCCACATAGTCAATAGTTGTCGGTTCAACAAATTTAGATGGACCAACAAGGAATTGGCATCTGTGATTTTTGAGTCTATGCTGACTGACCCCAAGGGAGCCTGTTAGCGTCTTGACTCGAGGGCTACGACCCATGTCACAAAGACCAATCATAGTTTTTGTTCTTTCACTCCCATGGGGCCAGGACAGTAGCATATTTACATAAGAGGAAATCAGAAGACTGATGTACTTGGAGTTGGAGATTTTGAGCTAAAACTGAAGAGTGCGAGCACGTTGATCG
Organism: Amborella trichopoda; assembly: GCF_000471905.2. The sequence continues at coordinate 4,835,012 of NW_006494910.1, read as the reverse complement.
TAAAGCAAACACTTTGTGCTCCCGATATGAGGAAGTGCTTGGTTTCGGTTCCTAAGATGTCAATGATTGGATTCATAACCACTTTCATTGGGGAGAAAGTGGTGGTCAAGAAGGGGAAAGATGTGATCATGACTTGACAACTTGTAGATGGGCTATTTACTAATGAAATAAAAGAGAATGATACTTATGTATCGTTCCCTAATGAATTGGATGCTACCTTATGGCATATGAGGTTAGGACACATTAATATCAAACGAATGGAAAAATTAAATAGGGACGGGATTCTTTCAAATTATAAGGGAGATTTATCGAAAGTGTACGAGTCTTGTGTCCAAAGAAAATTAATAAGAAAAAATACCACCAGGGCAAAAGAGCTACTAACGTTTTGAAAATCATTCATAGTGACATATGTTGACCTATGAATGTGACTACCAAAAGTGAAAAAAGATATTTTATCTTTTTTATAGCTGATCACTCACGATATGGCCATGTGTACCTTATTCATGCAAAATCAAAAGCCCTAGAGAAATTCAAAGAATATAAGGCCCAAGTAGAGAATCAAACTAACCTAAAAATTAAAGTCCTTAGAACCGATAGAGGGGGGGAATATTCATCTAAAATTTTCTAAAGAATTGTGTATTAAAAATGGGATCATACATTAGTACATCATGCCTTATACTCTTGAACAAAATGGTGTAGCTGAGAGAAAGAATAAGACCTTAGTAGAAAATGTAAGGAGTATGATGGGGCATGCAAATCTTTCATTGGAGTTTTGGGGAGAAGCCGTATTAACGGCATGTTACATCTTTAACCGGACTCCTACAAATGCTGCCTCACTTACTCCTCACGAAATTTTTATAGGTCATACTACCTCTCTTGAACACTTGAGAGTTTGGGGTTGCTCAGCCCATGTCCTTATCCCACATCAAAATAGAACCAAATTGCAACCCAAAACTGTCTAAATCATTTTCATTGGTTATCCAGATCATGATAAGGGGTATCGATTCTACAACCTTGAAACATGTACGGTTATTGAAAGTCGTGATGCTCACTTCTTCGACGAAGAGTTCCTTGAAGCAAGGGTGAGTAGAAAACAAGTCGACTTTTATGAAGAGGCCAAAAACAAAGATGTAGTTCGAGACCTGAACTTGAAACTTCTAAACCAACCCAACCTATTTTTGAACTCCCTAAAGAAAGTCAACCTTTACCTGAACCATGATAAAGCAACCAAGTCAATAGACCACCTATTTACCTAGAACATTTTATCTACCTTAGAGAACTTTTTGGTAAGATTGGGGAAGATCCAGATTCAGAACTTAGAACTCACCGTGAAGCCTTGACCTGTTCTAAAAGAGAATACTGGGTAGAAGCCATGAAAGATGAGTATGTTTCCAATAATCAAAACCATGTATATGAATTAATACCACTAACTAATAAACATAAGGCCATTGATTGTAAGTGGATTTTCAAGAAAAAGTTGAACTCTGAAGGGAAAATAGAAAAATGCAAAGCTAGGATGGTTGCAAAGGGTTTCACTCAGAAAGAACGGATAGATTATGAGGAAACTTTTTTCCCTATTGCCAAATTTCCATCCATCCCAATCCTTTGTGGCTATAGCAGCCCATTTTGATTTTGAGGTTCATCAAATGGATGTCAAAACAACCTTTCTAAATGAGGATTTAGAAGAAGAAATTTAGATTTGAGGAGAAAGGGAAATAGAACCTAGCATGCAAACTTAATAAATCTCATATGGCTTGAAACAAGCATCGTGACAGTGGTACATAAAATTCCAAGAGACCCTTGCTCTTGCAGGGTTCTCTACAAATAATGATGATTATTATATATATTAAAAAGTCAGTGGGAGTGATGTGGTCTTTTTATTGTTATATTTGGATGATATGCTAATTGTTAGTAGCACAATTGCCCTAATAGTAGAGACGAAAACTTTCTTTTCACAACACTTTGATATAAAGGATCATGGAGAAGCTTCATATGTGTTGGGCATCAAAATAATAAGAAACAAGAGAGAAAAGACTATCCAACTTTTCCAGACAACCTACTTTAAGAGGATACTGAAAAAGTTTGATATGAGTATGTGTAAACCCATGCCAACCCCAATTGACAAAGGGACGAAGCTTAGTAATAAAATGAGTTCCACCGAAGACATGAATATAAGAGCCATGGAGAGAGTGCCATAGAGGAGCGCAGTTGGGTCCTCTATGTACGTCATAACGGGAACAAGGCCTGACTTGTCCTTTGTCATGAGTTTGGTGAGCCGTTTCTAAAGAAATCTAAGAGAGGAGCATTGGAAAGCAGTAAAAAGAATTCTCAGATATTTAGGGGGGACCATAAACTATGCGCTTACATATAATGGGGGAACTAAAATAGTAATATAGGAATATTCAGATGCAAGTTATCTCGTAGATCCAGATGATGCGAAGTCTACATCTAGGTATGTGTTTATGCTTGGAGGGGGTGCGGCTTCTTAGAAGTCAAAGAAACAAGATATTGTAGCTTTATCCACCATGGAATCCGAGTATGCGGCATGCTGTCTAGCAGCCAAGGAGGCCGTGTGGATTAAGAAGTTTCTTAATCAACTTAAATTCCATCATATATGTTATGAGGCAGTGCGAAATTTCTGCAACAACAAGGCGGCTATTTGTGTCTCTAAGGAGCCTCGGTTTCACAAGAATTCCAAGCATATCAAGCCATATTTCTATCACCTGAGAAATGAGGTAAGATAGAGATCGATATTAGCTATATATCTATAGATTTAATGATTGGAGACCCTCTGACTAAGGGAATTATCCCTAATGTTTTTGTAAGACATGTGAGAGAGATGGGGATAAGAGAAAGTGAGGAAGAGAGAATGTAAGGCCTCCAAAGGCCAAGTGAGAGATGTTGGGTTTATGTGGCCTTTAAATACCTTATGAGTGTGTAATGAAAAACATTTATTATAGTGGAACATAAACTCAGTGGGAGTGTGGTCCTTCGAAGACCATACTAAGCAAATGATGTTTGCTGATACCGGACTGTGCTTGACGATTTAAGCCAATAGGTTGGAAAACCCAAGGTACCTAGGCATAAAGAATAAACCAAAAAGGGTTTTTAGGTTAGCCCTTGATGAAGTTGGAGCATATGCTTAGATGACTAAACCGAGGGACTGTGTGACCCTTGTGTTTGATGATAGGCCTACAGAGACAGGGGTTAAAACCTCATCCATGATCCATCACACGGCATGCATATCGATAGATCATTTGGGAAAGCAAGTTATTCACCTTTTGGGTGAAGCGTATGCATGTACGAGAGATACCCCTATAGACCATAGAGCTATGGTCGCATCAGGTCGTGGTGACCTTGACTCGTCTCTAGGGGAGGACCTGTAATCCATTGACTGGGATTGCGACCCCTTGACTCATCGGGCAGACTTTGGTGACCCGCTAGTGAACCCCTGCTTGGACTGTGGGTCATGGAAAACACTGAGTCGGTTCGATAAAGTAAATGTGGTCTGTAGTCCACAGTTGAAGGTGGAGTACCTTATAATTACAGATCGAATTCTTAAAACCATATAGATCATTTTCCCATCATATTAATTTAGTTGTATTCATTTTATTATTGAAATGATTTTAGTTTTATTATTTGAATTTTTATGAATCTCTCATTATTTTATTTATGATTTTTTGCCTTATAAAAATACAGTTATTGATTTTACAAAGTTATAAAAAATTAAAATATATATTAAATTGTTTTTTATAAAATTTCATGGGGGCTCATAATGCACATAGACCCACCGTTGTGGCATGTGGGTGGGGCCCACATGTGCCACATAAGGGTGGCACGCCCCACCCCTTTGGATTCCTTTTGATAGCTTTGTGTTCAAGTTATTTAAATATGGAAAGTGTATGTTATGACATATGGTCAATTTGTAATATAGTAAATATTGATCCATATCTTATCTATTTAAGATAGTAAATATTAACTTAATATTTCTTGATATATTCTTATGGAGTATATGAGATGGATAATACAATTTTATGTAATGCATGATATCTTTAATGGATTTAATTTATTTATATATATTGATGAGAAAATAGTTTATGGAAAGGGGGATAATGGTTCATGTACCTTTTATAATGTTGATGGCATATCTATGGAATGGGTGGCTCAGATCTCTCACCCCAACAGTTACCTTGATCAACGGTCCATATTCAATCTCACGAAAGAGGCAAACTATGAGAAACCCTAAAGAAACCTTTGACCTAAATTTCACTATAAATAGGGGTGCCCTCCCCCATCTCTACATACCTCTCTCTGTCTCTCTCATAAACTCACTCTCTCCTCCCTAGGGGCCACGCCCCTCTCTCTCCTCACTGGCTTTCTCTCTCTCTCCTAAGACCCATAGGGGGCACGCCCCAACCTTAGGTTTCTATTTCTCTCTCTCTTGACCTAAAGATTTAAGAGTTGGGAAAATTAGGGTTTGAGCTTAATTATTTTGGAGTTAGGGTTTTGTAGAGATTTAAGGGTGGTTACCTTGTTTGGCCGAAATTAGCTTTCCCGGTTCGAAATTGAAGCTGGACCGTTGATCCCGCTCCATTGGATATGGTGACTCGGTGTGGGGATAATATGCCTTGTTAAGGTAATCTCTGGCATCTTCTCTTTTACTTTCTTGTTATTTTTTTTTATGTTCTCAAGCATAGTATTAAGTTATAAAAATAGCATTCAGTGGTTGACTTTTATTTTTATTGTTGTCCTGTTTTATTTTGAAATATTTATTTATTGTAAAAGGACCATCTGTAAGTGATATTTTTGCAAAAATAAAAAGGGGTGATTATTACCATTAAAAAAAAAAAAATTTATTCCCCTGGGAAAGATCATATAAGTCTTTCTTTCACTTAGAAGCGGTTTAATCGGCATAACCAGTAAACCAGCCGATTCAACCATTCTAACTGAGCAAGTCCCAAGTGGTCAAAAAAGTGTTAAATTTTTTAAAAAGATACAAAAAAAAAAAAACTAAATTATGAAAAGCATATAAATAATGATTAAAAAAAAATACATTCAAATGACATTGAAAATTAATGATATGGATTTTAAAGAATCGATTTGTATCTAAGGGTATCTTTAAAATTTTATGAAAAAAATGGAAAAATATAAAAGTGGGTATTAATGACCAAAACAATATTTAATCTTTACCATAATGTAAATAATATTAAAAAATGTATTACAAACCAAATTCCTTATTTCTAAGAATTTATAGACCTTTTTTGAACTTTTTTATTTTTAAATACCAGTAGATCACCAAAATTGCCCGAAACCTAAACCGGCCAGTGGCCAATACCGATCTAACCATTACAGATTAGATCGCCTGGTTTTTCCAACAGTGACTCCACCTTCTACTGTGGACCGTAATCCATACTTATGTTCTCAAACCGTCCCAATAGTTCTCATGACCCACAAACCACTGCAGGGGTTCATGATTAGGCCATTAAAGTCAGCCAATAGGCAAGGGGACACAATCCTAATGTATGGACTACAGATTCTCCCTTAGAGACGAACCAATGTCACTTAGACCTGATTTAACTACAACTCTATGGTGTATAGGGGTAATCTCTCATACATGTATACGTTTGAAAGATGGTTCGCTTTCCCACTATGGCTATCATATGTACATGCTGTATAAAGGTTCAATGATGAGGCTTTGGCCCTCATTTTTAAAGGTCAACCATCACACAAAAGGTTACACAGTCCCTCGGCTCACTCATCCGGGCAACTCCAACCTCATCAAGAGATGACCTATCAAACCCTCATCAGCTTAATTCCATGCCCAGGTAACTTGAGTTTTCCAACTCAATTGGTCTAGTGCGTTAAGCCAAGTCTGAGTATCGGCAAATAATATTTGTGTATCATGGTACATAAAGATCACACTCCCACTAAGTTGATGTGCATTATATCAGGATATTAGTTACAAGCTCTCATAGAGTCTTTAATGGCCACATAAACCTAACATCTTCCATTTGGCCTTTGAAGGCCTTACAATATATTTTCCTCACATTCTCATTCCCCAATTGCAATCTCTCTCTTAAGCATTTCTCACTGATTCTCTCTCATTAGATTAACCTTGATGAACTCTTTCGCCATCAATCCCTTCACAAAGGATTTGTGGATGTCGCTTCTGAGGGAGTCATGATGCCTCTTTCTCGTTGCTGCTCGGATCACATCCCAAATATGGTCGTAGTCCATTTTTTCATGTAGCATAGCGAATCAATGACTCGTTATCTCTGGAGATCATCACACACCCTCATGGCATGGAGTCGTACCTCAGCAGTTCAATGGAGTTCTTCAATCAAGTTGTTCCCTTCTGTAGCCATACAACCAACACCACATATTCGAAGTCCATGGGTGAATAGCATTATAGTGTGTTGTTCCAGCTGCCCTGCCAAACGCAAGCAAGTACTCCCATTGGAATGTTAAGCTATATAGATCTTTCATAATAGGATACATGTATATATGAATATCCAAGTAGTTAAAAATAATCATGGAATTGTTAACAGCTCCCACTCAAACATAACACATAAAAATATAATCTTAGCATTCTCATGCCTGTGTCATGATGTAGTATAACAAGTTTCATACCAAATAGTAACTCAATGCATGTTTGGTTTTGCAAAATGCAAAACCCATTTTTTCGAACTACAAAGGTTCTAGTTGCTTGATTGTAAATTCATACAAACTAAGTTATCTTATCAACACAACATGTATCAAGGAAGCCTAGCAAGATGGCCATCTTATGACAAACCTTATGGTTCATGGTCTTAACCTTTTAGGTAATCGAGGATTTTAAAGAGCTCAAGAACATGTCACGTAATCGGTACTATGAAACATGAGCCAAGATATATGGGTATTTAAAAATATTGCATAGATAAATGATACTTTTTTACATGTACATAAAACACTTTCAAGACTTAATGTTTTTCTTTATATAAAAAACTCTTGACTTGGTATATTTCACAAATAATAATTCGAAAATAGCATTTTAAAATAATTTTCCATAAATACATTGTGGACATAGGCCTAAGTTTTTAAACATAAAAGATCCAATATGATTTCCAAAAAACATATTTAGCCTTTAAAAAAAACATTTTATCTCATACACTTTTAATTACTTATCAAGACATGTTATAGCCACAAAACAAGTCATAAAATCCATTTATGATTTTATCTAAAACGAAACACGACTAAAAAGGTGTTGATAAAAAACTGATAAATATCCTAACTACACATATTTTCTTGGCAAATATTTGGAGCCTTTAACATGAGATCCTCATCACATGCAACACACCATTATCATCGAACATATCGAGAGGATGGTCACCAAGACCGGTTCTATCCGTTCGTGCAATATATTTGAATGAGCCATACTCATCTTTTGTGTCTGATACTTAGATCCGTAGATCTTGATCAAACAACATCTCTATGTGTTTTGTTACCTTGAGCAGTTCACACACAAGCACATGGAGGCACAAAAACACGAAGTATTAAAAAATTGGCTCTTTCAAATTTGTTAGCACCTTCATACATATACATAAACAAATAGCCAAGATATAATCAAATAAATATAAATGAGATAAAAAAAACATAATGAATCCTCTTTCCTTGTATGACCTGACTATGTAAAAAATGAGATAGATTTCATACCTTAAAACCATGTAGTGTGGTACCTGAGCTTTCTTGATCGTTTCCCTTATTTGCTGTCGAACTTTTGTGATCTTGGAAGAGCATACAACTAATGGATAATTTCTTGGTCATCAATTTTACATGTCAACGAAGTATCCATTTATTCGACACATGGATTCTCCCTTTCTCATACCATGAAGAAATACTCTTCTTTATTCCATCATTTAAAAAATGACAATTTTGATTCTCCCACTGATCTTTAGAGTTTCTGTGCTATCCCCATGTCCCTTTTATACATCCCTTCATTACAAAGAGAAATTAATATGCTTATGACTAGAAACCAACATGCTTTTATATGTATTGTTGGTCTTCTATTTTATACAATTCTCATATTTAGTACGCTTCCCATAGAGTGTCGTATCTCCCCAAAAATATATTACCTCTATCTGAAGTTTTATTCTTATAAACCATACTTATGGCATACTATAAAACTTTGAATGAGTCTGAAAAAGGATCCATTATAAGGACAAAGATGTGTCTTAACATGACATGTCTTTTGCTTTAATGTAAAATAGAAGATGAGCATCCCATATAAAATTATGATATCTCTTAACTTACAAAGAGTTTATCTCATAAGCTTTTGAGTATAAAAATAGATTCAAAACTTCAAAATTAATACTCAATGGCATCCCCAAATCACACAATTTAGTGAGTTAATCAATAAGTGAAATACACATCGCAGTACAATTTTCAAAGCAGAAAATCAAGTTGCGCACCTCTAAATAAAGGATGTGGTTTGTATAGAGCCGAGGCTCTAAACAATCAAATTTGAGCCCACCTTCAAATAGTGTTGAGAAATATGGTTCAATGCGGGAAAGTTTTTTGATAGCCTTAAATTATATTTTCATCTTTAGCTATAAAATTTAAAGCTTTAAAATAAGTGTAGATCGATCAAATCTATGAAAACTTGAAAATCTAAAAACTTGACAGTTGAAAAATGCATTACAAGATGCACTATTTCCAAAACTTGAAATTCATTTTTTTCTAATATCCATGCATCTTGATATTGAGATGATCAATTTGATGATATTCAGACATCAAAACAACCTCTTCTAGTGAATGCTTTGAAGTGGGCTTCAATTTGCTTGTTTAGAGCCTAGGCTCTATATAAACTTTTCCCCTCAATAAAATAATTATTTATTTTAATCCTCAAAGAATTTCGTCTCGAAATCGTTTATGTTATAAAGTATACTCTAAACCAAAGCATAACATCATGATGTGAATTCCAAATAATATTTTTCTTCAAAGAAATAAATACGTGACATTCACGCTACAAAATACATCATACTACAGAATTCTAAGATGAACACTATCTAGGAAAATTTTATTTTCTCTCTACCCACATGGAATTTCCTATTCAAATCTTTTTTATATGAAAGACACAAAAGGGTAATAAATATCTTTCTGCATGCCTCATATTAATTTGTTAAATAGGCTTGACAAATATAGATATTCGCATCTCAATAAAATACATCAAACTACCGAAATTCAAGATGACACGTCTCTAATAACAATTTTTTTCTTTATTTCCCAAGGATTTTTCTCTCTCAAATAAATTTTTTTAGAAATTAGATTCTAGATGGAAACTTGAAAGCTCAGTGTGGATTCTAAGTAATTATGTTAAGAGTCTTGACATTCATGTCACAAAAATAGATTTCATTGTAAAAAGCAGCAGTTGTGCACCCTTAAATAAAATGACCATATTTTTCAAACCACAAGGGCTTTCTTTATGAAATTATTTTTGTTTGAAAGTAGAATCAATTTAATTAGTTAAAGTTAAATATTACCTAGAAATAAAATTATTTACTTGGTGGAAAAATTTATGGAACTCAATGTGCAGTTTTTAGATTTTGCAGGGTCAAAACTGACTTCTCTCAATAATGAGTCCAAAACTTTCAATTCCCTCAAAATCTCCCATTAATTTTTTTCAAGAAGCTCCTACTTTCAAAAAAACAAAAATACCACTGAAGTATGCATTGCAGAAATATCTCACATCTTGTTCATATCAGTGCTCCAAAACAACAAAGAATACTTGATTATGCAAAGTGCCTTTTCAGTGTAGGAGTCATGCCAATAAGCTTTCCGGAGGTTTGCCATATGACCACAAAGCCATTGGCTTTGGAATATTTGATTCTCAACTTACCAAAATAATGAAATGAAAGAGATATAGTAGCAAGTGTTCTAGCTTTGATACTAATGAAAGTTGGATAAGGTGATCTAGCACGGTATATACAATTTTAATTTTTGATATTATTTCACGCCGACTAGATCATTTACAATGGTCCAAGTACAATAAAACTCACTTGAAAATAAGTAAATAATTCTCACTTGCTACCACTAATTACAACATGCTTATTCAATAAATAGAACTGACATGATGCTTATGGGAATAAGAAAAACATAAATACTGCAAAGTACAAAGTAAAAGATGTTGGAAATTACTTCAACCGGGCTTGATACATCCCATATCGGGTTTCCTCCTCCAATGACACACAAGATCAATGATCTATCTCAGATCTACCAAGTATAGAAGAACTTAAGGCTAAAACCCTTAATTAATATGAGAGCATGGAACAATATGCTCTTCAATGTCTATGATATGGGGCGTACCCCCTTCTTGGCCTAGGTGGGGCGTGCCCCTTTATCTTTCCTAACAAGTGGGAGATGAGAGAGATTTCAAGTTTAAAAGGAGAGACAAAAATATTTAGGGTGGTGTGCACCCTTTTAGAGACAGAGAGTATAGAAAGAAGAGAGTGAGAGAGAGGTGTAAAGATATGGGGAGAGGGGACCCCTATTTATAGATTTTTATGGGCTAGGTTTTTTTTAGGGTTAGCTATCTTTATGCAGATTTAATCCAGATAATTAATCATAAGTGACTTATAGGGTGAGAGATCTGAGCCATCTAATCCTTAGATCAACCATCATGATTCAAAAAAAGGTCTTCAATCCTCTTCATCCAGTTTCCTAAACCTACTCCCAACAAATATTGAAAATATAAATATTGTCACACTTTTCTTTCTCATGAACAAAATTTATTATTCATTTCATCTTTGATTTTTCAAACTTCTTAAACATCAAATATTTTAAAATTAAAAGCAATGTGGCAACCTTGATTAACAAGGCAAAACAAAATGGAAAGAGCCCCCTCTATGTGGGGCATGCCACCTATGGGGCCTTATACATATCAACGGGGTGGTCTTGGTGGGCCTCCACAAATATTAAATTTTTTATAAAAGTAATAAAATTATTTTTAAAAAATATAGAAATAACTTTATTTTCTTATGAATATTAAAATAGTGAAAATTGAATATCTTGTATTTTATAAATCTATTTTGTAAAAATAAAATATCCAGAGACTCATAAAAATTCAAATAATCAATCTAAAAATCATTTAATATTAAAATAATCAAAACTAAATAATTTTGATAGGAATCAGATCTGACAAGTTCTAGGGATTATAAAATTGTTGAAGCACTCCTCATTCTACTGTGGACTATAATCCACACTTGTTTTCTCAAACCTATCCAGTAGTTCCCATGACCAACAAACCACTACAAGGGTTTATGATTGGGTCACCAAAGCTGCTAATAGGCAAAAGGATACAATCCCAGTCGATGGGCTACAAGTTCTCCCCTAGAGACTAACCGATGTCACCTAGACCTCATGCAACCATAGCTCTATGGTGCATAGGGATAATTGTTTGAGTGTATTTTTCAACACTTATATCCTCGATGCAAATAAGGAGAAGCAGTTTGCAACCTAGGTCTGCAGCTACCAAAATTCCTGTGGACTACATAAGCCATATGACAATAAAGCCTGATCCAGAAGTAAAATTTTCGATAATCTCAAAATGGAGTAAGAAGGTTCAAGATCGTGCCTAAGGATCTTCTAAAAATACCTGGCAAGTTTCGTCACGACCCGACAAGTTTAAGGCAGTGCAACTGTGAAAACAATTTTGGAAAATCGGCCTTTAGCGCACTGGAAATGGACCTTCTAACTACATCCCTATCATCGAAGTGTTAAATGACTATAGGACCACCGCCATTGAATCCGAAACGTTCAGAAACCCCAGGAGACCAAGTTTCGGCTTGATGAGACATTTTTGGACCAAGTTATTACCAAATTACCCAAAACGGGTAGTCAGGCACTATTACGGTGTACCCTCATTGAACCAGTTTCAGGCTGAAATTTGGAAGGTCATATCTCTCTCGTCCTAGGTTGGATCAAGCCCAAATTTTGAGAGCATGTTCATCTCGTCGGCCCGAATGTTTCGATATATGGCATGGCTCATGTTGTGGCTAGAGTCAGGAGAAAATCTAGAGAGAAGATCGTGATCGGAAGCATGCTTGCAGAATTTTACAATAAGATGTATCGTCCATCGAACCGCCACATCACTACGCTCGCGTATTGGATCGGTCTCAAACTAGATCCATTACGACCATAGTGTTAGACGCTTCATCTGGGCCGAACATCACGGATGATGGACGGTCAGATTCACTGTAAAAAGGTGACAAAATCACTACAAATTCTAACCACCAGAAATCAAATTCTAGCCAAAAGACCTAATTTGGAAAATGGTCGTTTGGGCATTAAATTGAGCCACGTTCGTTGCCAAATGTTCATGATGACATGCTCGTCAAAATACAACAAAGAAATCATGGAAAAATAGCGAGAAATGGACGTGATCTTGAATCAAAGATTGCACGTTGCTTATAATTTTCACACCTCATGATCGTGGCCCAAAAACCCGATCCATGGCTCAAAATGAGTATCAAAACGACCGTCTCCTCGAGCTGATCAAGGAAGCAATAATCTTTTAGCCTGATAGAGACTGGAGAGACCCCAAACGGGCCCCAGAAGATCACAACGGTTCCTTGACCATGACAGGGATTGAATTGGAAATTTAGGATTTGTTGGAAAAGGGGCAAAATCGTCATTTTGTCCCTATTTTTTTATTTTTATTTAATTCAATTAAATATTATTTTTCAGCAATTAGGCTATGATTTGGGCATTCACCCATGTTTAGATTCAAACTATATATAAGCACGTGATCCTCTCATATAATGGATCCCTCTTGGATCAATTAAAAATTTGGCTTATTCCTCAGTTTTGGGTCACATTTGTCTTTCTTTGGAGAGACAGAGAGATGATAAAGAAGACTTTGAGGAAGTATTCTTCCCCCCATCGAGGTAAAATTTCTCTCTCCTCTCTTCTTTCCTTTCTCTCTCTTCTTCTTTCTTTTTCCTCTTTTCTTTCCTTTCTCTCTCTTCACTTTCCTAGACAGCAGCATGTCTCTCTCTTCACTCTCCTGACAGCAGCACACGCCGTTGTCCATGCTTCTCTCTCTTTATCACTTCTATCTGGCATGGCAGGGTCACCCGCCGTGCTTGACTTTTCTCTTTGCTATTTTTTCTCTCTCCTCTATTTGGCACGATAGGGTCACCCGCCGTGACTAACTTTTCTCTTTGCTCTCTTTTTTCTCTCCTTTGTATGGCACGACAAGGTTACCTGCCATGCCTAACTTTTCTCTGTCCTCTATCTCACTCGCCATGCTTGACTCTTCTCTCTGTTCTCTTTTCTCTCTCTTCTGTCTGATATGATAGGGTCAACTTGCCGTGCTTGACTTTTCTCACTGCTCCTCTTTCTCTCTTTTCTTTGTCCGGCATAGCAGGGTCACCCCGCTATGTATGACATCTCTTCTCCCTCTTCTCTTTTTTCTCTATCTGGCATGGTAGGGCCAAGCTGCCATGCACACCATCTATTCTCTCTTTTCTCTCTCCTCCCTCTTCTCTCTTCACCCTGGCACAATAGTCAACCCGTCGTGCCTACTTTTCTTCTCTCTCTTCTTTTCTCTCTCTTTTCTCTCTCCTCTTCTCTCTTCTTTTATTGTCTCTTTCTCTTTTCTCTTCTTTCTTCTTTTCTCCCTTTGCTATTCTTCCCTCTTTCTCCTCTTCTCTTCTCTTCTTCTCATTTTTTTTTGGCCTCTTCTCCCTTTTGGAAGGTTTAGCGAGAGCCAAGCTAACATTCACCATCTTTTTCTCAATCCATTCCTTCTCTCTCTACTTGTTTCTTCTCCCTTCCTTCTCTCTTCTTTCTTCTCCTTTCTCTCTTACTTCATAATCGTCTTTTAGCCCTTTTGGAAGGTTTAATAAGAGCCAAGCAAACCATCACCCTCTTTCTCATTCCTTTTCTTCTTCATCTCTTTGAAGAGCTAGGTGAAAGCCAGACTAGCCTTCATTTCCCTTTTTCCTCTCTATAAAAATATATTTTTTCTTTACCTCTGAAGAGCTAGGTGAAAATCAAACTAGCCTTCATTTCTATTTTCTTTCTGTACTCTTTTTCTCTAAAGAACTAGGTGAAAGACAAACTGGTCTTTGTTCCTTCATTTCTCTATTCTCTCTCTATTTTCTCCTCTTTCTGTCCCTTCTTTTTCCCTCCTTACTTTATTCATCTCATCCCTTTACCACTAAAGAATGATGTCTGAGTCCCCTGTTATGAAGCGCCGGAAGGCTGTCCAATTGACATGGACTCAATGACACCATTCCCCATTTTCCCTTTTGAATGTACATGCTTGTGTGCATTCACCTAAAGACAAGGTGGGGTCTTCTGACTCACTTGCCTGTATCTCTAATGTGTGCGTGTGTGGTTACATAAAAGAAGAAACATGTTAAGGGAGGCGATTCTGAACCGACTACAGGCCAGGGGGCATTCCACATGATCTAAGAGGGTGCCTACGAGAGCAGCCCGAGTGTGTCACAGACCCATGTGATGTGAGTCCCGACTCACGACTCAAATTCCTCTCTCATCGGTTGATATTCCTGCATGAGTCTTTTTTACGCGGTTCCTGAGAGAGCGATCTCAGGTCCTGGGCATGTCTCGAACCCATAACCACACCACCAGGTCATCCCGACCCGGAGGGCGAGATTGAGGCACCTAACCAATAATCTCTCGCATATGTATATGTTTTATTCTAAAAGATGGTTCACTTTCCCGATATGGCTATCATATATACAATGCCGTGCCAACTATCACACACAAGGGTCACAAAGTCCATCAGCGCATTCATCTGGGTAACTTTGACCTCATTAAGGGATGACTTATCAAAGCTTCATCGGTTTAATTCCATGCCCAGTCAACTTGGGTTTTCCAACTCGACTGACTCAGCATGCCAAGTCTGAATATCGACAAATAGCATTTACCTATCGTGGTCCATGAAGGACCACACTTCCACTCAATTTATGTTCCACTATATGAGGATATTAGTTACCAGCTCTCATAAAGCCTTTAATGGTTACATAAACCCTATAGGGAATGCTATAACTTTTCTTAGTTTTGCTTGTTGCACCGTTTCTCTCTTTGTTTACTAGCATCAATGAAGTATGAATTTATTTTTGCTGAATTTAGTTGCCTTTGTTTTATTTCTTAGTTTTATATTTTTACTGTATGACTGTAACTGTTTATTTTGTGGGCTTTTTGATGAAAGTGAAATTTCTTTCTCATCATGTGGTTTGAATTTCTTTGGTTTATCAAGATTCTGATTTTTGTTGTTTAAACTGGTGTTCTCGTAATCATAATTCTCCATTTGGTGTGGTACTCTACAGTTCATCATCTCTTGTTTATTGTACCGAAGTACATACATGAACAAGAAATTCATTGGGATTGTAACACTAATCCCTTTAATTGTTCGCCTATTTTGTTTCTCAATCTTTTGTGGGAGTTACAGAAGCAAGCATTGAATCAACAGTCTGGTACTTGCATTTCTATTGTACCTTCAAACTATTGGCTCTTGAGTATTTTGAGGTATTCAGATCAATAATTTGATTATACTTGTATTTCTGTTGTACTTATGAACTATTGGCTCTTGAGTTTATTGAGGTATTCAGATCAATGATTTGAATCATTGACATTTTCACCAAAAATGAGACACTATTGGTTCTTGTTCTAGTGAGAATAAATTTGGCAGTCAAGCTCCTTTCTTTTTTTTTTTTTTTTTTTAAATTGTAACCTGTCAGAGTGGCACCCATAATTATGGGGGTGGGATTTTATTTTATTTTATTATTTTTTTCATTTATTTTTTTAAGCTCAACATATTGTGTTTGGTTGGAGCGGGATCATGTTTGGTAAATAAGTTATGAAGTGAGGCTTTAATTATTTTGATAGGGTTGCAATATTAAACAATTCAATTTAGATGTTCCTCCAAATTTTATCATAGCACGTAACTTTGGTATAAAAAATTCATAGGATTATCTGAAATTTATTGTCATATCTAATTATAAAATTTTAAACTCCAGAAATAGTTAAAATCAAGTAGATCTATAAATATATAAAAATCTTGAAAAACGACAATCTAGATGATGGGTTGCAAGATGCACTATTTATGGGATTGAAAATCTTTTTTTTTCCATATGCATACATCTTGATGATGAGATCAATTAAAAGATTTTTTAACATTAAAACAACCTTTCGGATGCATTTTTGAGGAGCATAATTAATTCTGCAATTTAAGGTTGCAACCTTATATAAACTTTTTCCTAAGATAAATACGTTTGTAAGGCTAAATGCAGTCTGACCGGAAGGTTGTCACCTTTAGGTGGATTAAGCCCATGAGCGAAACTCAATGCCCGCAAAATTTGTGTGTGAGAGAGATTCCTGCTCGCGGACTTAGGAAACTAGAGAGAGCGAGAAAGCTCGTCTGCAACTGAAAAGAAAAAGAGAGTGGACCCAGATTCGTCGTCTTTCAAAACATGGCCAAAGCATTTCATTCTCTTTTGTCCCGCCAAGAAAAGTTCACCACGTGGAACGATCATGACAGTACGATTCACGCAAGGTTACTGTCTGGACCGTTGATGAAGCCCGTAGCCCGACACCCGTACTCTTTAAAGGCCTCGAAGAGCTCCCAGTGTCTGCAACTCCTCTTCGTCTCTGCTTCTAGGTATTTATCTTGTTTTTCTTTTGGTGAATGAACTATTTAATCCTTTTTTTTTTTTGAAAGCAACAAAACTCAGAAGTAATCTATTCAGCTGTTTCATATTTTATATTTATCGTGAATTATTCTAGCTCACTTGATCAAATTATGTTGAAAAATTTGGCGTTTTACCCAATTTTATTGTTTTACTTAGTCTAAAGTCATCAGTGTATGTGTTTTAGCTGGGAGAAATTCGTTTCATCGTGTATTTATTGGCATCCGGTGAATAGAATATTTCATGTGGAGTTGATTGGGCTTCTTTTTTTGAAGATACATAACAACTGTAAAAGGTGCTCTGTTTTCACTTGATTGGTAAAATATGTAAGAAGTTTATACTCTTGATAAATGTTTTGAGAATTCGATTTCCCTACATGACATATCAAGACATATACAGTTAGACCACTCTTTTATTCTCTTAGTTCAAGTCTATTCTTATGAAAATTAAATTTTATTATCTTTTGGAATACATTAAAGGTGTCTTTGGCTATCCATGATAATATTGTGCCTTGATTCTTTGGAACTGTTTCCAGTAATTTTACATTTGGGTTTTTTCTTTAACTTCTATCTCCTTTAAAATCTGGGGTTTCTTCTCGATACAGACCATGGATCAGCTGATTTTGTTATGTGTCATTTTGGCCTCGCTCTTTCTGGATTTTGCTGATTTTTCTTTGGAATTTGGTTCTTTAAACAGACTTGTGTGAGTATCCGGAGGATATAAATGGCGAGTGAAGATGGGCAGGGAGAGGGAAGCAATCGTTCGTGTTTCCCCCATGTTAAGCTCAATGAACGTATTCTCTCATCCATGTCTAGGCGCTCTGTTGCTGCACATCCATGGCATGATCTAGAAATTGGTAATTTTTGGTTGAACTGATTTGTGAAAATATTATGTTATTAATTTTCATTTTGTTTGACTATGTGGTACTATTGACTGTTTATCATTTCATTTGTTTCGTTCTAAGCACTTTGCGTACCAAATTGTATTTCATTATCTCTTTTTATGCTAGTGTTGATTATTTTGTTTCTTTGATTTCTCTCTTGGCAGTGGATGTACGATATTGAAGCATGGCGTATGGTTTACTTTGTCTTTAACTTGCTACATGAAGCTGCAGTAATTGTTGAAATTTAGGAGTGGAAATGCTTGTTTACTAACATGGAATTTAACATACATACCTAGGCAAATTAAATCAAACATGTAATTAGACATATTGAATCAATGCAATGCATACTTGAAGAATGAATTAGAGATGTGGACGACCACTTTTGTTTATATTGGTCATTTCATGCCAAAAAGATGACTACACCTTATAGCTTGAGATTGGGTGTCCAGCTCGAGTCGTTTGATGGCTTGAAAACTTCTAAATGTCACTCTTTAGAGAAAAGCAAAAAGAAAAAAAAGGAAGGGAGTGGTAGAATTCTGGTAAATGTGGAAACCAATTTCAATAAATGTAGAATCGAGATTCACCAATTGCAGAATCGAGAATTTGTAAATATTGGAAACGAGATTCAATAAGTGTTGGAATTGAGATTCTTAAAATAAGGAATCGAGATTCCAAATTCCTAGTCGAAATCGCCAAATTGGGTTTCCAGATCTAAATTGCGACCTTTGGTGAGAGATTCGAGTAAATATGAGCCCGACCCTAAAAAACTAGGCCCTGGGCTTGGCCAAGGCTAGGCAACCATAGCCCGAGGATAGGGCCGGGCCTTGCTGAGCCCGGGCCAGCTCAGCTCGGCCTTTATAGGGCTAGAGCTGGGTTGGGTCAGGATCCGTTTAGCTCGGTTAGGGCGGGGCCAGGCAGGGTCGGGTCGGGTCGGGCCTTGCTGAGCCCGAGCCATCCCAGCTCGACCCTTATAGGGCTAGGGCTGGCTTCGGTCAGGGTCCGTTTAGCTCGGTCAGGGCTGGGCCAGGTCGGGCCGGGCAGGCCTATGGGGACTAGGGCCGGGCTAGGGCCATGGGTGGCCCTGCTTAGGCCCGGCATGTTGCCACCCCTACTAGCTGTGCTGCACTTCAATATGATATGAAGTTGTGGGTGACATCTATGTCCACCATTGCTCGAGTCTCCTACCCATTTAGGGTGATCCTCAGGTAGATAAGGCCACCTCTAGATGATGCCTCCTTTGCCATCTTTTGCATTGCATGCAGCGGGATTGCATTAGTGTGGAGCAGTTGGCGGGGATTGGCCTTGACAACTTTTGCATCCTCCTCAATGATCGTTTGAACCGCGTTTAAGGACTGCTTCTGTTGACAATCTTTGGCTCTATGGGACCCCTTGCAGATGAAGAACCGAAGAAGCCTTTCAGACACCCGTTTTTGCAAGGTTGTGCACCTTCCGATGAGGCATTGAGCTTGATATCTACAAGCCTCTCTGCCACAGCCACTGCTGCGGGGAGATTCTTCACTCCTTGTCTCCTTAGCTTGACTTGAGCCCATGACTGCAGGCCAGCCATAAAGTTGAAGAGATTATCTTCCTTTGACATATTTATGTCGAGCATGAGGTTTGAGAACTGTTTGACGTGCTCTTGCACAGTTGCAGTGTGCTTGAGCTTTCTCCAAGCCTCACAAGCCATCCAGGCAGCAATTCCTAGTAGGAATTGCTCTGTCAGGTCCCTCTTGACGTCCTCCCAATTGGCTCAAGGAAGCCTCGATTCATCAGCTGCACGTGTCCTCTGCCAGAGCTTGGCATCTCTGGTGGTGGTGGTTAGGGTCACTCCTTCTTCCTCTCAAGCATGAGCAGCCTGGAAGTGGTGCTCCATGCCCTAGAGGAAGTTCTCTAGCTCCTTGGTTCTATGAGCTGCACCAAAGGGCTTGGGCTGAGGTACTCGAACCCTGACTAGTTTACGGTGCTTGTGGGACTAGTCAGAGCCCTCTTAACCAAGGTTAGATCCTCAGTCAGTGTCTTAAGATTTTCCTTGAACATATCTGTTAAGGCAGCGACATCAGCCTCAAGGTCCCCCATATGGGTTTCCCAAGCACTGGTGTGCTCCTCATGGGTCGCAACCATCCATTCGAGCCCGGTGGAGAGGGCCTCTGCGCTTTCCTCAAGAGAAGTGACCCGAGCCACCACTAGGTTGTTTTGCTCGAGCCGCCTCTCGAACTCCACCACTCGTTAGGTCACTGTAGGGGTCATCTTGTGGAGTGATGAGCTTCTACTTTGATACCAACTGTCACGGGTGCTACCCTTTTTTTCCTAGCCACACCATGCGGCCTTGGCTCACGAGCTCGGTCTAAATGGAGCACAGGTTCAGCTCCATACCTAGCATCACCACCCTCACAAGTGTACACACACTAGCACACAAGCATACACATACACAGGGGCAAGGGTGCAAAGGGCTAGACCCCAACTTTATTCAGCTCTTTACATTTACAAGGTATATTGCCATAGATGCCCACCGAGTGTTTGGTGCCTTATATAGGTCCCGGTTACAACATTTGAATTTTAAATTACAAGTGACATGTGGCTGCCAGCACCTACTGCGCCATGCCATAATTGGAAGTGGGGGCTTCCACCCTTGGAGAATAGTATGGCTTCTAAGGTCCTTATCAAAATTTCTTGCATCTGGTCTCATTTATATTATTAAAGAGATAACTTATTGTTTATGCTTGGATTTGCGTCGATCTCTGAGCGAGATTAACTCAAATATCTTCTGAAACGAGTTAATTTTAAAAATCACTAGAGAGAGTGGGATTGCTCAAATTATAGGTTTAGGGGCATCGTAGATCTTTACAGATTCGGTTCTCCTTTAAACCTATTGGCAACTCTAGCTCCGGAATCCATTTACTAGACCTTAAAAAGATTTTGAAATTTAACTAAATTTAAGAAATAACCAAAAAATAAAAATAAGACAGAAAAATATTAAATAAAAGAGAGAAGAATCACATACCTGGAAGACCTGGAGTTGGGGCTTGTATTAGGGTCGCGGGTTGATTTATTAGACCTCTTGATGCATTCTAGTAGTTTATTGAAGCATGGCTCTATGGTTTGGGGTCTAGGAGATCTTCTTTCTAGGTTTTGATTTTGATTTTGTAGAGATTTTGAGAGGATCTGGGCTTTAGCCTAAGGCTTTCTAGGGATTTTCCCTAATTTTCTAGGGATTTTAGGATTTTTCCTATTTTCTTAGGTATTTTGGATGAATTTCCTAATTTTCTAGGATTTCTAATATTTTTCTTAATTTTCTAGATGGTTTTCCTAATTTGTTGGGGATTTTGGGTTTTCCCTAATTTTCTAAGGATTTTTGGACGAATTTCTGAGTGATTTTCTAATGGGGATCAAGGGGGTTTATATAGGCTTGAGTACTAGGCATTTTTTGAGGAATATTCCCTCAAATCCTAGGGTTTTACGTCTCAAAATGTGTCCAAGAACCGATTTAAGCCATTCCAAAAGTCTCAAGAAGCTTCCAGAAAAATTTGGGGTTTTTCTAGACAAAAAATAGCTGAAAAAGTGCGTGACTCGTAGTGAGTTGCACTGAGGACTAAAATGTCATTTCTGTGAACAATTTTCCCCGGGCTATAACTTTCCAACCCCAAGTTAGATTCAAGCGATTCTTGGACTTTTGGAAAGCTTGCGACCTCCTCGATAATTTGGGACCAAATTGGGTCAAATTTGAGCTACTTTTGAGGCGCTGCAAGGTTAGGAATCTAGGGTCTTTGTTTCAAGCCTTTGGGTGTCGGATCGATGTTCGGGTCAATTTTATGGTTTCACATGGGTCATGGTCGAAGATGACCATTTTAGGGTATTAGGATATGTTTTGGGTGACTTTGGGACAATTCTAAGTGGTCTAGGTTCGCTATGGCTCACTAGGGTTATTGTGGTCTTTAGAATTTAGAATCAAGGCTTCTGGGAATTCTATTAGCCAGAATTTCTTGGGCGGGGGTGGCGGGGGGTGTCTACACTCAAAATGTCTGATGTGAATTCCTTCACTTTTATTTTTAAAGGATTTTTTATTTATTTTTCTTATTAAGTTGAGTTCTTGTTCTCAATTTTTTAAAGAATGACGGGCACTGCTCAGGCGGCCCGGGCGGTTAAGGTACTTAGGAGCTAGGTGGACACCCATGTTTTGAGGTCCCTTAGACACACACGGCCCGGGCGGTTAAGGTACTTAGGAGCTAGGTGGACACCCATGTTTTGAGGTCCCTTAGACACACACACACACACACACACACACACGCACACACAGACAGACACAGACACACACAGACACACACACACACACGTGTGTGTGTGTGTGCACTCCAAACAAGAGCTTATAACAACAAACACCTACCAATGGCAAATACCTACTCTAACAAGAGAGATGAACATTTAATAACTTGCAAAAGTGGATCATATAAAAGCCAAATAGATTTTTTTTTAGTTAAGAAGGCAGAATGACCATCATGGAAAGACTTTAAGGTTATCCTTGGAGAGAGTTTGACCATGCAACATAGGCTCATGGTTATCGATGTTTGCAAATAGATGGAAGAAAAGAGTGAAATTAATAGGTATCAAAGAACTTTGTGTTGCAATTTAAAAAGAGAGAAAATAGACTTATTTAGGAATAAATTGGTAAAAGGGAAAATGAAAATTTGAGGACGAAGTTAACATTAGGTGGAATGAGATTGTTGATTGTATTAAGAAAGTGGAAAAAGAAGATTTAGGGGAATCTAGAGGGAAAATGTATTCAGATAAGGAAACTTGGTGGTGAAATGATGATGTTCAAAAGGTTATTAACAAAAAATGACCATGTTACAAAGCCTAGTACTAGAATAGAAATAATCAAAGCTTAGAAAATATAAAAATGCTAAGAACGATAAGAAAATAGTAAGTAAAACTAAGCTTAAGGTATATCATGATCTATACAATAAATTGGGAGCAAGAGAAGGTGAAAAAGATGTTGTCAAAGTAGTAAAAATGAGAGAAGGAAGAATAGGGATCTAGATTTTGTTAAATGCATTAAGAGTGAGGATTAGAGGGTCTGGGTGAAGGATGATGAGGTCAATGAAACGTGGAGAATTTATTTTCAAAAATTGTTTAATGGCAACTGCTCTGGGAGCCCAATGTTAGGAGAAACTTTGGATATAATGGAGGTTGGAGGTCATAGATATACTCAAGGGATTAGGATATCTGAAGTGATACAGGCTTTGAGAAAGATGAAGATATGAAAGACCTTAGGACCAGATTGTATACCAATAGAGGTTTTGAAGTGTATGAGAGAGATTGGCATATTCTTATTGATCGAGTTGTTCAACATGACTTTGATAATAAAGAAAAATGCTAGACAAATGGAGAGAAAGTATTGTGGTATCTATTTACAAGAGCAAATGAGATATACTAAGCTGTACGAACAATCGAGGGATCAAACTTTTGAGCCACACTATGAAGTTATGGGAGAAAATGATTGAGCAACGACTATGACATGAAACGAGTGTATTAGAAAACCAGTTCGGTTCTATGCCAGGGAGGTCAATATTAAAACTAATTTTCTACTTGGGCAATTCATTGAGAAGTTTAAGGAGAAGAGAAACGACCTCCACATGGTCTTTATTGATTTAGAGTAGCATACGACAGGGCATCTAGGGAGTTGATTTGGTGGGGGTTGTAAAAGATAGGAGTCTTTAGAGGATATATTGACATTGTGATGGATAAGTATGAGGGAGCGCTAGCTAGTGTGAGGACAACTAGTGGGGAGATAAGCCAGTTTTCAATGATAGTAGGCTTATGTTAGGGGTCAGCATGAGCCCATTTCTCTTTGCTTTGGCTATGGACGAGTTAACTATGCATCTATAGGATGAGATATTGTGGAGTATTTTCTTTGCAAATGACATAGCTTTCATTGATGAGACTAGAGAGGATGTCAACACAAAGTTAGAGCTTTGGAGGGGTTCCCTAGAATTTAAGGGTTTTAAAGTAGTCGGGCTAATACAAAACATATGGAATGCAAGTTTAGAAATAGTCGTAGTAACGAAGAATTAGTTAAGATTGATGGCTAAGAAGTACCTAAAATAGATAATTTTCTGTATCTTGGGTCGATAATCCATGAGAATGAAGAGATTGAGGAAGCTGTCGTGCATAGAATTAGAGTTGGGTGGACGAAATAGAGATGTGCTTCTGGGTTCTATGCGATCATTGCTTACCAATGAAACTGAACGGGAAGTTCTATATGACTGCAGTAAGATTAGCCATACTTTATGGAACCAAATGTTGGGCGGTCTAGAAACCAACATATCCATAGAGTGAGTGTAGCTGAGACGAGGAGGTTAAGATGGATGAGTCATAAGACAAGAAAGCGTAGAATTCAGAAAAAATCATCCGAGGTAACTTAGAGGTAGCTTCAATAGGCGATAAGAAGAGGAAAAGTAGACTTAGGTGGTCTGGCCATGTGTAGCGTTGACCTAGAACAATACCAGAGGGGATGATTTGGTTCAAGTGGAAGGTTTTAAAGAGGCAAGGGGAAGGCCCAAAAGGACATGGATGGAAGTAGTGAGAAGATACAATGACATATGGTCTGACTGAGGGTATTTCCTTTGATAGAATTGAAGGGTGGAACATGATTCGTGTAGCCAACCCCAAATAGTTGGGATAAAGGTCAAATGATTATGAAATATAAAACTCACTAAATGAGTCAAGTCAAGCAATTTTTTCCAACTCAATCGAGTTTTGATTCACTAGGTATAGGGGACATATGTAAGGAAAAGGATCATTCTTGCCAAAGATCATTTGAGAAAATGAAAATCTATAAATCTTAAACTTATGATACTGTATTTAATAGAGAATGCGGAGAACTAATGTATTGAGCACTGGAATAAGTTTTAAAAGAGAAGTTTTAATTGATTGAAAAGTACCGAATGATTTCTATTTTTTTTATGTATTAAATAATATTAATTCATATGCATTATAATTTTTATTAATGAAATATCCAAAATATTACATTTAATTTAGTTTATTAAATACATACAAAGAATTGTTATTTGTACCCATGTTTTTGCTATAAGCCCTTATGTATATGGGTGCAATCATATTTGTGATAATCCTACTTATGTTTGGGAATAGCCAAAATATGGGGTAGCAAGAAAACTTGCATGTAAAAAGCAATTCCCTAGGTATTATGTTTCTATATTACTTAAGTTAAACCACAATCAAGGACAAGACGCGTATCTTTCTTTTTTTTTTTTTTTTTCCTTTTTTTTTTCTTTTTGGTGAGAAATGTATCTCCAACTAGACAGAAGCCTATTAAAGAAAAAAAGTTTAGTTTATCGAACATGGTAGGGGGCCTTTGGGACTAGGAAGGAGACATGTTGAGAGAGAGTTGAGGGTAAGCCTCTATTATTCTACTTCTTTTGGCAGGATGGATATATCTTTAAGTATTGTAAATAATCTAAATACATTTCCTATTGCCAATCTAAGAACGTACTTTCTTAATGACTTCTTATAAACTCTCTTTGTCTTGGTTCCATGGGGTTTTCTTCTTCTTGCAGATCTGTCTCCCAAATTGAAAGGACCGAAATAAATCTCCTCAACCCATGCAATTATTGAGTGACCAAATTGAAAAAGCTTTTCTCTTTTCATGATATATCTCTCTCTCTCTCTCTATCTATTTCTCTCTATCTATCTATTAATATATCTCCCCATAGGCTTCAAGAACATTATTTTATTCTCTCTTGTAAATCTAGCACCCCCTATCTATTTATCTCCCTGTATCTATTTATCTCCCTGTAGGCTTCAAGGATATTCTTTTATCCTCTCTTGTAAATCTACCACCTGAATCTCGTCAACTCAATCCATATTGAAATCTTCAGGTTTATAAAACTTGACATGCAAAGGAGATGCATTTGGGTAGCCAACATCAGCTAAACCCAATCAAACATTGGGTAGCCAAATGAAACTACAACATAGTGTTACAACCCATGTCATGGGTAGAAGAATCACATAAATGAGGCACATACCAAAAATGTTTCCCTCTACAAATCAATCTATCTCTTTCTCTAGGCTCTACATATACATCCTGTGACTCCTCCAAGATGCGTAATACTCTCAACTCAAAACAAAGTTCTCCTTCCTAATTCAAAGCTAAGTCTAAAGCACCAGAAGAGCCATACCATGCGTTTCTTCTAATAAAGCTCCTCTCTCTCTCTCTCTCTCTCTCTCTCTACGTCGTACGTACGTACGTACGTACGTAACGTACGTAACTAACTAACTAACTAACTAACTAACGTAACTACGTAACGTACGTAACGACGTACGTACGTAGTAGTTAGTTACGTACGTACGTACGTA
>NW_006494910.1:4717049-4805842 GCF_000471905.2 Amborella trichopoda | reverse complement strand
CTCTCTCTCTATTCGTGCTTGTGTGTGTGTGTGGAAATCTCTCTTAGTCTTAAAGTTCCCTTCAGTAGGTTTGAGACCGTAAGCTCTCTCTCTCTTAATTGATCTTTTTCCTGGTTGGATGACATGTGCCTTACCCTTAGCTGTGGCTTAACATATGTTGTATAAATATCCTAATTCCATCAAGTTAAACAGCTTTTTATGTGCACATAGCCTAGTCTTTATTCTCTCCATCGCCTTTTGAGTCTAATGTTAATGTAAGAGAGAATTCTCTTGTTTCTCTTCTAACTTGTCTCCTTTTTTCTCGGATTTTAATGATAACTATCCCTTTAAAAAGAATATTCATATGAGTCTATGACAATATAAAATTTATTGTATTATTAATTATTTTCTCTAAGATATGAGTTAGAAGAAGATTTTCCAATTTTCTAAGAATGCAATCACGTGTTGCACATTTCTGCATCTAGCATGTACATAAATTAGTGAAATTAATAGAAAATACAGGAATTAAGAAAATAAAAATAAGAAAACAGTGGAAATTGTAAAATGATCAAGGATAACAAAAGAAAGAGGTTAGCCAAATCAAACACGAACTCTAGGTGCTTGGTTGACTTGCTGAGCTGTCTAAGTTAGTCAACTTATTTGCTCAACCACATTTTGTCCAGATGATTAATATTCTTCACCTATCTAAGTTTAAGGATTGGTTCAATCTGTGCATAGATTTGGCATAATACATTAATCTGTGTCCTTGGTTAGTTTCTACACCTCATGTCCTCGCATGCCCTTGTTTAAGATATCTCCATGTTGTTACTGAGGGTCTCTCAATGAGAAATTAGTTTTTTCAATGTTGCTTCTTCACCTAGCAAATATGTTATTTACATTGCATCTTCTCATGCCATGCAGGCCCTGGAGCTCCAGCAGTATTTAATTGCGTAAGTTTAGCTCATAAAGTTTTCATTGTCTCACACTTTTTGATGGGTTATATGTGTTTGTTTAACTTGCATTACCCTCAATATGTGTTATCTTAGTTTTTGGTTCCAAGAAATCATGGAGTCCTATTTTTTTCTATGGTGACAATTACTTCTCAATAACTAATTGATATTTTGTTTCTCATGTCAAGGATTTGTTTCAAAGAAGATAGTATAGTGTGATTACATATTATCAAGCATTAGATTAAATCTTGAAACTGTGTTAAATTTTAGGTACTTAAATAGCATGAATTTGTGGTTACATTTGAGGTGTGTATCTACCTTGGAATTAAGGTTGGAGTACTACTAAGATCTATGCAATTGAAAAGTTTAAGCATGACTTTGAAATAACGCTCAATAAGGGGAGAACATTATCGAATTTTTCATTAAGTTGTACTTCATTGTGATTGACTTCATGAAGTCTTTTGGATTATCAGATGCAAGAGAGCTGTTTGTTTCTCTCTGTATTTTTGGCTTTTTTCCCCTTTCTTGCATTGTTTATCATATGGGTACATGGCTATAGTGCAATTGGTGATTGTAAATGAGCACAAAGCTTTCAGCCATGCCTTTGACCCTGGGATATAGGACTAACTATTTGTAGATATGAAATTAATGAATGCCAATATCAGATGAAGAACAAATATGTAGATATTAAGACATGGCTACCACTGATACTGCAAATTTGGTGAGTTCTGCTAATAAATCTCTTGTAGCATACATTATCGAGGTTTTAGTTACATTCTATTTCTTTGCAATATTAGATATTGCATCCAATTTGCCTCTTCGTTTGATTCTACCCCTGTGGAACGTGGAATCGGATGCCCACGTCCCCTCACCTTCCGGCCCCCCCTTCGCTTCTCATCGGTGGCACGCATCCGCCTCTGGACCCTCCCTGCCTCCAGATCATTCCCCCTATTGATATCACCCCTCCCGTCCTCTCCTCTCCTCCTTTTCCCGTCGTCTGCTTGCCTCTGTCCCCCTTCCCTTCGGCTACCCATCTCCCTGTGCTATCCCCCTCAACTGACCCTTAGCCTCCTACTCTCCCCACCCCACCTCTTCTAGTAGCTGCTCCTAACCCACTCGTCCCCAACCCTCCCCAGTTGCAGCCCCCGTTTGACTTATTACCCCTCACTGTCTTGCTTCCTTCGGACCCGTTCCCTTCCCCTTAACCCCCCTTTCAGGAAGCCTCCCCTGACGCCGCCCCTTTCTCTCCTCCCCCTATCCCAAACCTTATGGACTGGTCCTAGTACCCTTTCGGAGACTTGGACCCCTCTACCTTGGACCTAGACCTCCTCTCCTTGATCCTTGTCTCGCTATCCCCCTTCATCCCCCACTTGGTACCTGTCTGCCGAGTGAGGACCTCTCACTTACCGCTTTTCCGCCACTACGGGCACCCTCTGCTACCCCACTTGCCCATTCCTGTTTTCGACCACCTCGAACCCTACATTCACCTTTCTTTTAACCCATCCTTCTTCCCTGGGATGTCTCAGGTCTTCAGCCCTGTTCCCTACTCCTCGGTGTCTCTTTCGACCTCTCCTCTTCCCCCCCCCCCCCGTGGTTCCAAGGCTTTCTCTTCCTATGGAAGGTCCTTCAATTCCTCCCTCCCTGGCACCGAGTTCTTCCTTGGACGGGTCCACCACTCCCCTTTTGACCTTCACGCCCTCCTCCTACCTTGTTCCTTGCTCCTTGGCTCTTGTCTCTGTCCTCTCGAAACCCTGTCCTTTCCCCTTAACCCCTGAGCCTCTTCCCTCTTCCCCCTCTGACCCTTACTCCTCCTTTTCTTCTGTTATCCTTGAGCCTCCCCCCGCGAGGAGCTGCAATTGCCTAACCCAACCTCTTCTACGCCTACAGGCGATCACTTGACGCCTGATCGCTAGCTAGGCTCAACCAGTGAGAAGGTGGACAGCCAAGTAGAAACGACGAAGGAAGTTTTTAGAGTCATGGGCTTTCCTTTTGATGGATCGAAAGGACCCTTCCATCATTTCTTAACTTCGGATGCAGAACGCTGTATGAAGGTGATCTTAGAGGCTAAAGAGAGATCCTTAATCTATTCTCATCGGTCAACTATGATAAACAATCCTCTCTGGCCTCTCCCTCGTTTTCTCACCCTACTTCCCCCTCGCGGGATGCCAGCACTAGGAGGTCTCATAGGATGGCCTCCTCCGCCCCTCCCCTGGTGTTGCCATGAAAATCCTTCCTGGAACGTCCGCGACTTGGGACAAGCTCTCAAACGTTATGCCGCGAGGGACTTGTGTGCT
Organism: Amborella trichopoda; assembly: GCF_000471905.2. The sequence continues at coordinate 4,802,619 of NW_006494910.1, read as the reverse complement.
AAACACTATCCCACTATCCTTGCCCTTATCGAGACCAAACAACTGGATCCCTCTCTCCAGTTGATTCGGCAAGTCTGGGGAAGGAAACCCTATCAGTGGCTTTCTCTGCTTGCGACAGGGGCTTTAGGTGGTATTTGGGTCATCTGGAACCCGTCTGAGCACAACCTGCTTTCTTCCCATATAGGGGAATTCTCGGTAACAGTGCTACTATCAAGACTGTCAGACGGGTTTCCGTGGAAATTTTCCGCAATCTACGGCCACAACTTAGTTTAGCTCAAAACTCTTCTTTGGGCTGAACTCGACTTCTTAGCAACCCTCCCTCACCCTTCATGGTGTCTGGGCGGGGACTTTAACATAACCAAATGGTCATTCGAGAGGAACTCCAACTCCAACATTTCCCAAGGATTGTTGGATTTCTCGGACTTCATTTCTTGCAATGAGCTGATAGATATCCCGCTCCAAGGGAACCTGTTCACCTGGTCGGACCATGGTTCCCAACCAACTCTGTCAAAACTGGATAGGTTCCTGATTTTCCCCTCCTAGGATGAGAACTTCTCTGGCTCTCATGCTTTAGCTCTGCCAAAACCTACTACCGACCACTGTCCTATCCTCGTGGACACTCTAGCAGTTCCTTGGGGCCCCAAACCTTTTAGGTTTGAACTCGCCTAGCTCGAACACGAAGCTCTGTCTTCGCTCATTCTGGTCTGATGGAACTCCTTCTCAACCAGAGTCTTGCGTAGAGCTGGCTTTACGCTGCAAAAAAAGATCCAATTACTTAAAGCCTCCCTTAAACCTGGAGTTCCTCTCTTTCAAGAAATTTCTCTCATACTAAGCAAATCCCGTTGAATGCCATCCAAGCCTTATATTTGATTGAGGAATCGAGGCCTTTATCGACGTCTGTGGCCAGCCTAAGGTCAAAATCGAAGTTGGACTATTTCTCTACTTTGAAAAAAGAAGAGTTGTTCTAGTACCAGAGATCCATAGTTACTTGGCTTAAATCAGGGAATCAGAACACTTGCTTCTTCCACAGGATAGCAAACTGTTGTAGACGAGATAATCCATATCCACTATTAAGGAAGGTAACATGATCCTGGACATTGCCCCGGACATCGAATGAGCCATCGTCACGTTCTTTCAGAATCTGTACTCCACCCCTTTGAATCCTAGACCTAGCATGGGCAACCTTCCTTTTCGATCTCTCCCCTCTCATTGGGTTGATTGGTTGGAATGCCCTTTCTCTGAGTTTGAAATCTTTAAAGCATTGGAGGACCTGGGTGCAGACAGGGCCCTCGGCCCAGACGGGTTCCCAATCGCCCCTTTTAAAGTTTTATGGGATACTTTCAAAAATGACTTCCTTCTCTTCGTCGAGGAATTTTTCCATCGTGGAAGACTCCATAAAGCCATCAATGCAACCTTCATTGCGCTTGTACCTAAGGTAAAAGGGGCAAAGGAATTGAAGAATTTCCAACCCATAAGTCTGGTCAGTTCCTCCTATAAAATTCTGTCCAAAGTCTTGGCTTCCAGGCTCAAACAGGTTCTTTCTCTTGTCATAACCTCCTCATAATAGGACCGGCAAATACTAGACGGAGTGTTGGTGGCTCCTGAGTGTTTACACTCCCGCCACCACAACAAAAAACTGGGCTTAATCTTTAAGATAGACGGGGAGAAGGCGTATGACTACTTGGATTGGCCCATTCTCGACCAAACCATGTTTAGGATGGGGTTCGGCGAACGCTGGAGGACGTGGATGAGGGGTTGCTACTCCAAACCTTTATTCCATGTCGACAACCGAAAGGGTACTTCCCGTCTTCAAGGGGCCTTCGCCAAGGAGACCCTCTCTCTCCTTTTCTCTTCGCCGTTGCTGCGAAAGTCTTTTGCTAGTCTATCTTCTGCCTGTATTGGGCCGGACTACTCTCTGGCTTCAAAAGTAGTAGAAATGGCCTGTGCATATCCCATCTGCAGTAGGCAGATGATATGCTAGTTTTCTTAGATGCAATACTGGAGGAAATAAAAAACCTTAGGTTGTTCTTGATTTTCATTGAGTACATTGCAGGATTCAAAGTAAACATGGCTAACTCTAAAATGATAGGTGTAGGCTTATCTAATCTCCAAACTAGGAACCTCATCCCCAGTTGGGAATGCTCAGTGGAGGACCTACCCATGTTGTATCTTGGCTTGCCTCTAGGGTTGGGTAAGCCAAAGAAAGCTCAGTGGTCTCATGTAATCGACAAAGTAGATCGAAGGTTGGCAAGATGGAAAGGCAGATACTTGTCCTTTGCAGGGAGAACTATGCTTATCAAAGAAACCCTAGCCAACTCTCCGGTTTACCTCATGTCCTTATTTCACATGCCAGCCTCGGTTGCTAAGCGCCTAGACCAACTTATGAGGAACTTCCTCTGGTCAGGTTATGCTGCGTCAAATAAGATCCACCTCATCTCATGGGACAAAGTCTGTCTCCCGAAACATCATGGTGGTCTTGGGATCAGAGTTCTAAGGAAACACAACCTCGCGCTCTTGAGTAAATGGTGGTGGAGACTGGCCACCCAGAATAGCCAGCTTTGGGCCCAGGTTATCCATTGCAAATACAACATCCCACCATATCATTAGCTGCCTGAGGACAATCCAACGACCAGGGGCTCGAGTGCCTGGAAATCTTTGTTCTCCTCCCTCCACTTGTTCAAACAACTTATATGTTTTCACGCTTGAGGAGGGGCTAGAGTGTGCTTTTGGTCCGATCTCTGGTTATGCCACACCCCGCTAAGAGATCTCTTCCCTTCTCTCTACTTTGCGGCGGTTAACAAAGCCTTTCTGGTCTCGAAGGAAATGGTTCTCTCCAGTAATTGCAGGGTTTGGAATCCATCCTTTAGGCGAACCCTCACAGAAGAAGAAACCATGGATTTCATGTCTCTCTTGGAATCCCTCCACTCCACTTTTCGTACTATTTCGGGGATAGACACAATGATCTGGACTCTTATGCCCACCGGCTCTTTTACGGTGGCCTCTTTCTATAAGAGACTGTTGCAGCCTACATTCCCCCTCAACCCGAACCCAGTATTATCCAAAGTGTGTTCCTCCATCGCACCTCCAAAAGTGCAAGCCTTTCACTGGATCGCTTGCTCTGAACGTGCTCTTACCGTCGACTTACTTCAAAGAAGAGGTATCCAAACTCCCAATAGGTGTGTCGTATGCCTTTGCGAGGAAGAAACAAACCCTCACTTGTTCATTCATTGCCACCTTGCCCTTCAACTCTAGAGTCGTATTATCCAACTCTTTGGAGTATCTTGGGTTACTCCTCCTTCTATTCCGACGTTGACATCCTGCTTTTTCGATTCTAGCCGAAGTGGCAGAATCCTTTGGAAAGCCTCTTTAGCTGCAACATTATGGACAATTTGGCTCGAAAGAAATTCAAGAATTTTCTGTCGAATTAAAAGTGAACTCCCATCTCTGTTTCATGAGGTTATTTCGCAGGTAATCTTTTGGGCATCCAATCACAGACTTTTTGCCGAGACTTCGGCTGCCACTTTCCTTTGCGACTGGGAGAATCTTATTCACCTTGCTCCTCATCGCACCTCGAGAGCATCCAATTGGACGCCTCCCCCGGTGGGATCCATTAAGCTAAATTTTGATGGATGCTCCCTAGGAAACCCAGGCCCAGCTAGAGCCGAAGGGGTTTTCCGTGCAGAACACCTTGGCCTTGCTTCTCACATCTTACTCAGAACACCTTGGCCTCGCAGACTCACAGTTTGCAGATGCTACAACCTTGTTGATGGGTATCAAGAAATACAACCCTTCCTGGGGTTCACAGTTGCACATTGAGGGAGACGCAAAAAACATCATCTCCTGGGCCTCTCCTCCTTGGTACCTAGCTCGCATTTTTGACGAGATTGAGCATAATTACAGGGTTATAAACGTTTCATGGATGCATATTTGGAGGACGTCGAACGACTTCGCAGATTGTCTTGCTAAGGAAGCCGCTCGGAATCCGACTTTAGCCCTCATTTAGCTGCGACTTGGATGCATTCGTAAGTTTGGTCGCAGGTTTTGCTCTGGACCTTAGTGGGTGGCCTTTTTCTTCCTCTTTTGCACAACTTGCTTTTTTGTAAATGGCCGTATTCTATAAGCCCCTCTCTCTGAACAGCTCTTAATTTTTGCTTCCCGACTTTTTTGTACAGGTCTACTTCTTTGTGATCTTTGTTTGGTTGAGAGACCCGGTCTGTGGGTCCTCTCGACCCATACTTTTGTACTCCTTTGATAATAATATTAACCGTTGACATTCTCAACAAAAAAAAAAAAAACGAGCAAATACTCCAATCATATGAAATTATGTTTATTTTACCACTTGCAATAGAAATTGCTGAAACAGTAGAGCTTCTATTCAAATCGAACCCAATATTCTTTCAATGTTTTAGTGCCTTTCGTAATAAATGGCGATGTATAATGAAGTCCCACTATTGATATACACACACAATAAATCTTAATCTTTAGAAATCTTCGGCCTTTGCTCTATGTTAAATATGTGTTTATTATAAACAAAGTTGTAATGGTTTTACATATGTGTGCGTCTCTTCTGTTTTTTCTGCTTTATATCTAATGAGGTTTCACCAAATCATGTATTTGAGTTATTGTTAAGATTCGTCCAGTGTATGCCTTTTGCTTCTTTTCTTTAGATTGTGCCAAAGATAAATTAAAAATCTGGTGCTAATTATTTTATTATTTATCAATTATTTTTTAATTTTGAGACCTTCCGTCATGATTAAAGTAAATGCTGAAAATGTCATTAACTATGAAATTTCAAAACTACCCAAAAGCAAATTCTTTTAATCATTTCTTTCTCAATTTACCAGACATTCATGGGAAAATAGCTTTTCCTGTCTGATTCTTACATGTCCAGAATAAATCTTTATAAATGAAAAAAGAACATGATGTTTTTTGACAATGTTATGCAACATTCTTAAAGGTTAATCAAGATTGAAGCAGACTTTCCAAACAACACCGACTTAGGCAGGTGGTATGTCATCCTTTTGGCATGTCTGTTACCTAGTCTTCTCCTGGATTGGTTGGTGGATAAGTAAGAGAGAAGAAATTGCATAGAATCATAAATTTTTTCTAATTTGTCTTATATTTCTTAGAAAAGCAACAAATATTGTGTTCGACTAATGGCAAAAAAATTGGCCTGTTCAGGCTTTCCACTTTTTTGGTAGAATTTGACCACCAGTGGAGCCAATTGATCCTTCTCTCTCATTATTTTTTGACAATATTCAGTTGCAACCTTGAATATCTCTTCATTGGGTTTAAGTGAGGAATCTATGTAGAATATGTGGCTTTTTGTTATTCTGCCTACAGAATTACAAAGTCAGATCCTTGACAAAGATATTCATACCCTCGTCAATAATGGATTAATGGTACTAATCTGATAATTGAATTCCATTCAGTAGGTCTAATATGAGCCAACACGTGCTGTAATATTGGATTTCATAAATGAGGCATGGATCTCTAGGTCCCATTGACAAATCCGGTACCTTTGTGGCTCCAAGTCCACAATTTTGTGAGGAAGCAATGCTCGCACTCTTGGGAGTTCTAGTTGCTAAGATGAGGCATGTATGTACATACATGACAGCTTTTTGATGGAAAAAATGTCAATCTTTTTCTTAATGTCTGTTTTACGTGTATTATTGTGTCACTGCCCTTTGCAAATGATGCATAATAAACAAATGTGATGATGTTTTGCCACTCATGGTTAAGTGCTCTTCTTGAAAAAATTGTGGAGTATACTTCGCATAGTTAAGAATTATAGTCTTGTTTGTCAGACCTCTGAAAATGCACACATTTTTGAAATTCAGACTTAGGTTTGATAATGTACAGACGTATCAAAAGCATCAAGTATAAAAGAAGGGTTAAAGAAGAAAAATAACAACAACAACAACAAAGAAGGAAAGAGAGATTTTGAAATCTTCTTTTGAGGGTTTCTTGCACCCTCCACCTTTCCCCTCTCACCCTTCCCATTTCTTTCTTCCTCTTCTCTCTCTCTATCTTCACTCTCCTTATCCATTCTACCACCCTAGACCCTGTTTCTCCCTCATCCCTATCCTCTCTATAACCCCTTTCATCTCCCTCTGATTTCTCACCCACCCCCAACCCTATAGCTCTCCTTCTTCTCTAATCTTTTCTCTAACCCTCATTACCTCTGTTTACCTTTTTGCCCTTCTCCTTCATCTTTTCTTCACCTCTTCATTCAAGCTCACTCTTTCCCGCCTCCTCCATCCTCTACCTTCTCCCATGCATTCTCTCCCCTCTTGCAGGGCCTCTTTCAACAGCTGACAATTGGACCAGTACAACAACGAATTCTTGCAGCCTTGACATTTTCTTTCAACCTCTCTTTATTCTTGTTGACTCTTTGTCAATTGTACCTTGTTTACCCCACTTGTGGGTTACATATTTACCTCTTCTTGTGGTCTCGTTTTGTTTTGTTTTACCCTCTCTTTGCCTCTCTTTATTTCTCTTATTCTGGTTTTGTACTCTGAGCACCCAACCTGTGGGGTGCCTCTTCACGTATTGCGTTGATTTGTATTTTGTTTGTTTATATTTATAAATATACCATTTTATTCAAAAAAATAAATATAAAAAGCATTTTAGTTCAAACTCGTAATAAATATAAATAGCATTAAGTTCCTCCATAAACAAGAAAGGTGACCATTGAGGTGTGGTTATTGTGGGTTTTTAGAGGGAGTTGTCGAGTGACCACTACTTCTTGGCGATATTCATCCATGATTCGTTTTGTCTAAAGGATATCTAACAGCTTGAGTTCAGCTCTTTGCACAAGCCAAGTTCTCCATTTTCTGGCATATTCTGCATTTGAGATGTGGCTGTGAGTTGTTTTATATAAGTTATTCTTTTCTTATCCAGCTCATGCTTTATAACACATAGTCTTTGTCACAATTGATCCAATAGTGCAATTAGGTCGTTGTCTGCTTTTAGGAAACTCTGATTGGAGGAACAGTTAAAGGAGAGCTGTGTTTTTTGGTTAAAATCCAAAAATGTAGTCAAGTGATTCAACTCAAGTTCCTTAATGTTGACCATAAACTAATTTGTTTGGCCTTTAATTGGTTCTTGAAATACCTCATAGCAGATAAATAAAGTCTCCTATTATTGGACTTGTCGCTTGTGAGCTCCTACCTACACTCCATGAGACTTAGTAGATAGTCCTTAGGTGTGAGCACTGTTGTCAGATTCTCTTTGGAGGCCTTGATGGTTTGGGTAGGGAAGGGAAGCTTTTTGGTGCTTCAGCTGATTCAAGGGTAGACCTCTGGATTATTTTTATAATATTTATTAGAAAATAAAGAAATTAAAAAATATTGCAATCAAGATATCTTTCTTTCCTTTTTTTTTTTTGTTGCAATCAAGATATCAGGAATATCAATAAGCATCATTCTGTTAAAACACTAGCGATTTGCATCAGCTAATGTTATTAGTAATAGAATCAGAACTTTACATTTTACAGCTGCATGAAATTTCTTTCTGAATTGTGGAAAAACTACAAGTCGATTTTCACAAATAGTGTATCAAGACTCAAGACAGCCTGACCAACATTCAACAGCAAAGAAGCTCACATACATCAGTAACCAACAACCTTCAAGCATTGAGCTCAATAAAGTGTTGTTCAGGGCCACATGATCATTCTACACTTCCATCAAAAACACAACAATGGTGGTAGTGATGGACCAATGCTCGTTGTGCATTTTAAAATTTCTAGCATAGGCTACTCAATACATATGCGCATCTAACATTTAGAGAAAGGGAAAGAGAGATTGATTTAAAAACCAATAGAAATTAGAAAATGTCAGGGCCTCAGCAAGTTTGCAACAATGGATTTGATTACAAATTTCAAATTTGAAAGAAAGAGAAGTGAAGAAGAGCAGAACTGAGAAGTGAGAAGTGAAAAACGAAAGTAACCTCAACCTTGGTGAGAAAACCAAAAAGAAAGGACTTTTTCGTCTTCTATGAATCAGGGGCAAATTTGATATTTATCATAACTTTCTAGGTAGTATTTTAATACTCTACAAAATAATGTTCTACCCTTAAAGTTTTCAACCAAAATTTTTTTATGCATGATGAAAATATTGATTCCGCGGTCCATTAATGGCCCTGAAAATGTTTTAGAAACTTACCTTCAACTAATGTGGCCGATGTGGTCCTCTTTAGCCATAGAAACCTAATCAAACTAGAGAGGGCCAAATCGGGATGAAGAATTAGTCCCATTCTTCGCTTCACATTGGCCTGGATGAAAAATATTAAGTCTTCAGCTGAAGCAAAGCGAATGGGACTACATTGGATATGAATACCTGTCAAATATTTCTTACATCCATAGATAAAATTTATGTGATGGTGGTTTGGGACAAAATTCATGCATATTTGATTAGGAGTTTGTCATTTTTATGAGTATTCTAAAATATTCATATTAGCATGCACGCCATCTTTTAAGATACATCAAATTTAATTTAGTCTTTTTTAAAGAAGATGCAGAATTGAAAATTTAGCAAATCTTTTTATACGAATTTCTATCTATCCCAGTATATGTTGTGAAAAATACATACTTAAAATCATTGTAACAAACTCTCGAAAGATATCATACACCAACATAAAGTGTATCCAATAATCATGTTTTGATACATGTGCTGCCTTATATTATCAGTTATACTAAAATATGAGTATTGATAATCTAATTTTGGGAATATCAGTTTGTAAATAGGATAATTATTTTTGCTTTGCAATCTTTGAAGAAGAGTCTCTCTATCGTTCCATTTAAATGACTTGTGAAATGTCTATAATGTTGGATGACAACCTGTCCCTTTTTGTTTAAATTTGTTACATTCTAGACAACAAAGTTCATGTGGTTCTCATTTTTTGAAATTTTGTTGCAGGTTGTGGAAATTGGAAAGGGTAGCAAAGTTAAATATGAACTGGATAAAATTAGTGGCCTCATAAAAGTAAGTCTATTTTATGGTCTCAGTTTATTTTATGGTCTCAGTTTAGTTTTTCTCCTGTCTTGATTCATAGACAGAGTCTGTTGATTTTTGATCTGGCAGATATAATAAATATCATGCAGGTGTAGTTCAGATACTTATGTAGATTTGTATGATTGCCAATTTTGTGAATTTCCATAATGACAAATGTTAAAGTTTTGGTAGTGGTTGTAACTCTAGCTATATAAATTCTTATCATCTTTTAATCCTTTCTCTTGTCCAGCAACCATAGAAACACCCTAATCACATAAAATGGTTTCACAATTCATATAAATGTAACTGACCAACCTCTATGACCAACCTCTATAATATTGTCTTTTTTAGATACTTTCCGGACTGTTATATGGTATCCCACATCCTTCTCTGAAACTTCTAAATAGTTTATTTATTTATTTTTTAGTTATTTCAAAATATGGTGCAAGAATTTACATGACTTGTCAAATATCAGCTGTACATCCAAATTTCCATTTTTATCTTCATGTTTTTTATTTGTTTTCATCGTTTCCCTTACTTTGTCCATAATCCATATCATTCTCTAAATCATCACATTATTCGATTATTTCTGTCTTTCCTGAAGTGCCAATGCTGAAAACTAGTATAAATCTCTTGTGTGGAAACACATATATCTCATCTTCAAGAGAAGTATCCATCATCTCGCTTATCCAAGAAGTGAAAAGGTTTCCTATGATGTTATTCATGTTTCCACGCAAACACGCCTGAGGAAGACATTGGGACATTGTTTTTCTAACTGTGGTATAAATCCAGATTGATCGGGTTCTTTATTCATCTGTTGTTTATCCCCACAACTATGGTTTCATCCCTCGAACAATCTGTGAAGACAGTGATCCCATGGATGTGCTAGTCTTGATGCAGGTATTTCTCTTTAGCCTAGTATATGTTATAGGATCTATTTATGGTTTTTATCTTTTTGAAATATTTCGATCATTTTGATCTTATGTGCAATCATTTCTTGGTTTACAGGAACCAGTGCTACCTGGTTGTTTTCTGCGGGCCCGAGCTATTGGCTTGATGCCCATGATTGATCAGGTCATTCTGGCTTTCTTGTTATTCAGTTTGGTCCTTTTTTTTTTTGAATAAAACATCCATTAACCTAAAAGAAATGCAAATTGTACTAAGAGAAGAGTGCAAAAGGAACAGTATGATTCTAGAGCTACAATGATCTCACTTGAATGACACGCACACTATGAGTATTGGCTGAAGCATTATCATGGGAACCAGTGTTTGAATTTTGAGATTGGCATCTCCTTCGAAATTTTTCTTCTCTGTGTTTATGATATCTTCCCAAGGATTTTGTGTCTTCAGTTCATTGCTTGGTATTTGTAGCTCTGTTCCTTATTTTGAGGATCCCTACACTACGATTACTTGGGGATGCACTCAATTTAAAAAGGACAGAAACTTTCACATTAAAAAGATGGTGAAAAAATAACACAAAGTAGAAAGTCTTAGCCTTAGCTGTCTATAGTTAGAGCCTAAGAACCTTTTGTGATTCTTTTAGACAATGTTCTTTTGATATTGGTTCCTAAATCATTTGCAGGGCGAGAAGGATGATAAGATAATTGCAGTATGCGCTGATGATCCTGAGTTTCGCCATTATCAGGATATCAAGGAGCTTCCTCCACATCGCCTTGCTGAGATACGGCGCTTCTTTGAAGATTGTAACCTCGAACTCTTTATTTAATTGCAATAGTTGCCAGCTTTGCGGATTTCTTCCATACATTTCAATAGTCTTACAACTTATTTACTGAATTATTATCGAGGAAAATGACTTAATTATGCCCTTGTATTTTCTTATATAAAGAATACGATTTCCTCCATTTTGTCTATTCTTTTTGTTCTTCTTGAAAATTATTTTAGCACCAAAATCATTCACAAGTTTGTTTGGAATCCCCGAAATGAATTAAGTGGTTCGGAAGTTTTCAAGTAACAGAAAACTTTTGATTTTTTTTTTTTTGGGAAGTACACTAGTGGTATTTTTGTTGTTCTGATCTTTCAAAGGACAGAGATGCACATGGTTTTAATATGAAAAACTCTGAGCTGCTATACCAAAAATTTCTGCCACATCATAGCTTTCAGTGTTTTCCTTTCCTTTTTCATTCATGCCCTGAATTTACTTGTTTTGGCATATTATATTAAAAAGGGAAATTTATCAACCTACCATTTGAACTGTTTAACATTTTACCCTAGGTGTACTTCGATAATTTCAAAGCCCATTTTGATGTGTGATTTGATGGCCTATTTGAGTTTTGATCAAAAGCAAGATGGGCAAAATTAGATAAAACATTATGGGTAAAATGTTAAATAGTTCAAATCATAGGTGTAGTTTGATAAATTTCCCTATTTTGAATGTTGCCTTTGACAGTGTACTTTACCTATAGTTTTTGGAAGATTCATTCTTTTTTGGAAATATAGTTTCAGCAAAATGGATGTGGCATCTACTATTTGGCATTATTGCATCCCATACCATAACTTTGTTTACCAATGATACAAATTATGCTTTCTCTTTTGATGGGTCATTGCAGTTCATGCTAAATGAATGAGTTTGTGGTATGACTTTTGGTAATGGATATCTGACTGGTGTATTTGATTCTGTTGATTTTATTAGTGTTATTTGATTCATTTGATACGATTGTGTTATTTGGCCTTGCACTTTTTTTGAGTAAATACTTTGGCCATTAACTTGCATAAACCACAGATAAGAAGAATGAGAACAAGTCGGTTGCTGTGAATGACTTCCTTCCAGCTGAAGCTGCCATAAAAGCGATTAAGTATTCCATGTGAGTTGAATTTTATTCCTCGTCATCTGTACAATATTATGGCTACATTAATTGGGAATGAACGATTAAGGTTTTCCAAAGGCAAACATGGATTTCTATCTTTCCTTTGCTGATGCATCCTGATCTAACCATCCATTTAATTAGGATAGATTTATTCAAGTCTTGATTTTATTTTTCTTATTTTTTTATACTGTCTGACACTTGTGGCGCAGGGATCTGTATGCCTCTTATATCATAGAATGCTTAAGGCAGTGAGTTAATTCTAGTTTAGCATCACAAAATGGGTAATAAAATGGCTTTTGTTAACCCCCAGACATTTCCTATGTGTACTGAACAGCTTTGATACAACAAGAAAGACTTGAACATGTTCTCGATTGTGAATCTTCAGCGTGTATTATAACCACTTGGTTGAAGCAAAGGGATTATTAAATTGAAAGGTATGCTAATGGGCTCTCTTTGCGTATTGTGTAACCCTAAAAATCCATTGTATGCATCAAAACAAGGAAAATGAAAAAAGAGAAAAAAAAAGAAAAGAAAGAAAAAGTGGCATGGAAATTGGGTTTTTTGGATTTTTATCGATATTTTGCAACAGAGGGTTGGTTCAGTCATTTTTTATGTTACATAGATGCCAATACATGTATCAGCATTTGAGACGGGCAAGAGTATTAAGAATGTTAATCTCAAAATTGGCTTGTTAGATAGGGTATATTCATACACCATTAAAAGAAATTTTAGGTCATATTAAATGTTTTCATGAGTGAATTTGAAGAACAAGAGAATTAGTGTCCAGGTTTCTAAAGTGTCATTCTATGGATAGCTCACTTATTTATGTGCACGAGTTCAAAACAAGGATTTTGAGCTTCCGCCGGGTTAAATTTGGCAAAATTTGCTCCAATCGGCTGGACAATTTGGCCAAGTTATCACATAGGCATGTACAAATTTGTTGCAATTGGGGAAAATAGCATTACTCAGTTATGCAAAAGTAAAAGAGGAAAAAATCAATAGTATCCACAATTAGTCAAATATGGATCATGCTTACAGGACTCGGTTTTATTCATTGTCCAGGGTGTCATTTCTTTATTGCCATTCTATGAATAGCTCCACCAAACAAACAGGAACGACTTCAATGTCATGAAACAAACAAGAATGGTATTGAACAAATATGATGAGGGAAAACTCAACATAATATTATATATGTAAGGTGCACCTCAAAAATCCATTGATAAAAGTTATTTCAATGCAATAAAATGATTATTTTGATATCAAGATATATGGATATGGAAAGACAACTTTCAAATCTTAAAAATACTGCATATTTTGTAATATATTATCAAAACCATCAATTTTCAAGATATTTAAATGTTTATAGATTTTCAGACTATCGTAAGGGTTTCATTACTTAAATTGCATCTAGAGATAGAATTTGGAAATGCGTTTCACTTTGATTGTTTAAGGTTTACACCGTATATAACTACACCCATATAATAATATTTTTTAAAATAAATAAACAGCTTTTGGTGTAGGAAAAAGTTTATATAGAGTTTAGGATCTAACAATCAAATTACGGCCCGCCTTAAAAATTTCACAAGAAGAGGTGGTTTTGATGTCTAAATATCTTCAAATTGATCATCTCGACATCAAGATGCATGGACAGGAGAAAAATAAATAAATTTCAAGCTTTGGAAATAGTGTATCTTGTAACTCATTTTGGACAAGTCAATTTTCAAGAATTTCATGTTTCATAGATCTCCTTGGTCTACACAATTTTTGAAGGTTTATTTTATAATTAAAGTTGAAAATGTATTTTAAGGTTATCACTAAGATTTATAGTATTGCAACCACATTTCTCAATACTATTTAAAGGTGTGGTTTAGTTTGATTGTTTAGATCCTCCGCTCTATACAAACCGCACCCTTTGGTATATACCTCTCCAAACTGCTCCAGAGTCCAGACTACTCCAAACTGGTACCGTTGGCGTGCACGTTGAGAGATTCTTGGCTTTGAGAAAATTTAAAGTTTTTATGCCACTAAAAGCAATTTGGTCATGTGGCTTATAATCTAAGCAACGGCTTTGATTATCTCATAGTCCTAGCTCTCTTTATTTACCTTTCACTTAATTTTTCAAGGAAAAAGTTTATATAAGGTTTCAACTGGAGAATTACAGATGCACTTAAAAAATCTATCAAAAAATTTTGTTTTAATGTTGAAAAACCTTCTAATTGATCTTGACATCGAGATGAATAAATATATATATAAAAAACGATTTTGAGTTCAAAAAATAGTGCATCTTACAACACATTATCTAGATCGTCTATTTTCAAGATTTTCATATGTTTATAGATCTATTTGATTTTAACCATTTTTTGAGTTTAAAATTGTATGATTGGATATGAAAATAGATTTTCAGAATATCTTTATAATGTTTTAAACAAAAATTATATATTATGATAAAATTTGGAGGTGGGCCTTAATTGGATTATTTAAGATTGCAACCTTATATAAACCACACCCATATTTCAATGATATATGTGTAACAAATGTTCAACAAAATTTCCCTAAAAATTAGTGCATATATATTTTTTCTTTTCTTATGATTTAACATGGATGATGAAAATTGAGAGTTTATATGTGCCAATAAGATGTAAAGACTTATATTGAATTGAGAGGATTCTTATTGAGAGAATCTATTTAAGAAGTTCATCTACACAACAGTGGATGGTTTTGTGTAGATGGTTTAGGATATGATAGATTATATATATATATATATTTCTTCTTTTTTTTTTTGGAAAAATTTCTTATAAAACTCTAATTCTTCGTATTATTTCATGGTAGACCCTCTTTCTGTTTTATTTCAACCGGTGTAAGGAAACTCTTAAAGATTTCACTATTCTCCCCATATCTTTTCTCCTTATTTATTGACCTTTGATCATAAAAATTAACCCCAAAAGGTCTTTTTATACTATTTCAACCCAAAAACTTTTTTATGGGTGGAAAACAAAAAAAAAGATTAAAAATTTTTTTGGGTTGAAATGGTATAAAAAGATTTATTGGGACTAATTTTTAAGGTAAAAAGTCAATCAAAGAGGGAGATCAGAGATGAGGGGGTGGAGTGAAATCTTTAGAAGTTTTCTTATGTGGCTTGGAAGAAAAACGGAAAGAAAGTCTACCATGAAATAATATAATAAATTAAAGTTCTAAATAAAATTTCCCCTTTTTTTCCCTTTTCGTAATTAGATTGTTTGGTTTTAGAACCGCTTTGGTAAACGGTTGGTACAACAGCGCATAAAATCTATGCTATGGCCAAATATCCATTAAAGTAAACAAATTTGGAATTAGACTAACTTTAATTAGGTTAATAGTCGCAAACGGACTCACCGTTATTTTTAAGCAAACTTTGCTAATATTTTCCTCCACTTTGTTTAGCACGAGAAGACATAAAATCTCCAACAAATTGTATTAGAAAGAAGGGTGTGGTTTGCCCAAGGCTTCATCCTTAATCAGTCAAAGTAAGCGGCACCTATAGACTTTGTCATAAAATGCAATTTTGGTATCGAAAATGTTTAGGTTGGCCTGAAAATATATTTTTATTTGAAATTATAAAATTTTAAATTCCCAAAATGGTTTAAATCAAGTAGATCTATAAACGCATGAAAATCTTGAAAATGAATGGTCCAGGTATTATTTTGCAAGATGTATTATTTTTTAGACTTAAAAACATCTTTTTATCCCCATATTTATACTTCTTGACTTCAAGCTGATCAACTTAAATAGTTTTCCAACATCAAAACAAACTTTGTAAAATTGCACAAGAATAGGAGCTCTGCGTCCTTCTATGCAAGCACTGGTATGAGATAGCGAGGTGGAGTAGAACCAGTGTTTTCATTGAGAATTGCTACTCTCTTTCTCCTGAAATCTTAGTCAAGAGGTTCCCGAACATTTGAAGCATAACATTGAAGGGGAGGCCCCGTTTCTATGATTTCAATATTGTTCCTCCTGATTGGGGTGCGGATGTTCACTCGTGGTTTGTTGTTGGTCATGATGGTCCCGACCTAGGGGGTTCAGCCATGATGGTCCCGGGAATCTATAGAGGGCACAAATTTTCTACTTGTCCGGTGAATTTTTCGGTGGAGCACGGAAATTTTTCAGTGGGAAAGAGAGAAGGTGGCTAGAGAGAGAAAGAGAGAGGGTGGCTAGAGAGACATAGAGAGAGAGCGGCTAGAGAGAGAAAGAGAGGGCGGCTAGAGAGAGAGAGAGAGGGCGGCTAGAGAGACATAAAGAAAAAAGATTTCACAATCATAATATCCAACAAGTGTCTAGAGAGAGAATTCCCATTGTCTCAATCTTGACCCAACTATCCCTAGGTAAGGAGGGATCAATGGCCCAAAGTGAGGGGGGAGGGAAGCTTGAAGAGGCACGCGGCGGGACAAAGAGGTTTGTCTTCTTCCCTTTCTTCGAACAAGGTAACCCTTGATATTGTGCCCTTTCACCAAAAAAAGCTCATTCTATAAATAACACCAGGGAGGATATAGACAAACAAGTATTTTTTGGTTTTCCTTCTTATTGTTGCTTGTAACCTTCTTGTCAGATCTCATTATAGAGTTGGTGGTCCCAATAACCTAGCCATGTCTACCGAAAGGATTACCATTACTGAAACTCAAAGGCTACCCCCGTTGATATCCCAAAATTCGGCTGCCATAGAAGCACTTCCAGACAATGTAGTGAAGAGAACCTTTCTCAATAGGAATAGGATTTCGCATGACGTTACATTTAAGTGAGATTGCCTTCTATCAAGCGAAAACTATAGCACCTGCTCAGGACCATAGTAGTGGCAAACAGACCTAATTCCCTTTCTATTTTTGTAATTGATTCATCTGAGTCCCTTATTTAATAATTATCTCTTAGAACAAAGAAGTGGTTTATGTTGGGATGTGATGCAAAGATCGCACCCTATGGCCCTATGGTATTCTCCCTCTTGTCAAAGGGTATTTTTGTCACTAAAAATATACGTTTTTAGTGGAGGTGGTCGGATGCTTCAATCTTGCTTCCCCGGATCTAGGTGATCGGGTGTCACGTGTATCGAGTTTGGAAGACTCGGGACCGGAGATCGCTCCCTCGAGAACCTTGTTCACAGAACAAGGGCAGGTGCCCAATTAGTGAGAGAGAAATTTTATTCATGAGGTGGAGATTAACCTCACCTGGGTCCGTGACTTATTTGGGCTGATTCGCCCGGGCGCTCTCTTAGATTACAACGGAAAGCCCCCCAAATGCTTCAGCTGGTTCAGAATCGCCTCATTTGACCTGCATTCTCGTTATTTTCTGCACAACACTATCATGATTAACTTGTAAGACAAGTGGGTCGAAGGACCCACTCTTGTCTTAGGGCCATGCACATTCATATGGCAGAGAAGATGAAAAGTTATGGTGATGAAGAAGAAGGTTTGAATGAAGAAAGGAAAGAGAAGATGATTTGATAAGGGGACGAGACTAGCACGATAGCTGGATCAATACAGTGATCGACTCGGAGTGGTAGCAAGACGGGCATAGTAACTCAAACCGGCAAGAACGACATTACTACTCAAAACTAAGCTCGATATGCTTGTCCTAATTTGGTGTGGCAGCAAGACGGGCATGGTACTCAGGACCAGCACAACGGCACTACTGCTCGACAGCCATACCACTATGACAGTGCTAGATTGAGTCTGTCCTTTAGTAAAGCAAGAATGAGGAGCAAAGAGAAGAAAAGAGAATGAAGAGAAGGTGCAAGACGATGGATAGGGAGGATCCGACAACGTTAAGATCGCTACCCACGGCAGCGGAGTAACAGTGTCATGGCCCTTGGACGGTGCTGGACACTGCTGCTCACGGTGAAAGGGGGCAGGTAGCAAACTTCAGACAACATTAGGCATTGCCGTTGGCAACACGAGAAGACAACACATCCCTCCATAGGCGACGATAGCTTTCTTGTGAAGCGCATGGTGATAGGAGTGGGACGCGAGAGAAGCTTGCGGATGACGATAGGCACTGAATGCACGAAAGAAGCTTGCGGACGGTGATATGCACCGAGCGCACAAAAGAAGCCTGCCGACGATGATAGGAATCGTTGCGACCCTTCGTGGGTGGCGATAAGTATCGCCATTTGCGATAGGCACAGGGCGTAAGACAAAAGCTCGCGGACAGCGATAGGCATCGCTGTGACCCTTTGCTGGCGGCTATAAACATCTTCGTCTGCGGTAGGCGCGGGACGCACGAGAAGCTTGCGGATGCGATAGCTATTGCTGCAACCCTTCGCAGGAGGCGATAGTCATTGCCATTTTCGATAGGCGCGCAACAGGATGAGACCCCTGCGGGTGGCAATAGACATCGCCGTCTACGCTTATGTGGGACGCCGAGGATATGCATGCGGACATTGATGAGCAGTGCCGTCTGTGAACTTTGTTGAGAGATAGAGGCGAATGAAGAGAGGGGGAAAGAAACTCGCGCATGACGCTGTCATTGCCATGCACGACCTGCGAAACCATAGGAAAGGAAAGAAAGGAAGAGGCATGTGCGGCACTGCCGTTGCCGTGCATGGCCTCTGAGAAAAACTCATACGAAGGAGAAGAAAGAGAAGAAGAGAGGAAATAAGAAAAGAGAGAGAAAGAGAGGACTAGATGAAAAGGAGGATGTTAAGGAAGAGGTTAGACGACAAAGGCCACACAATTTACTCCTCCAAGAAACGAAAGTGGCCACCCCTGATGTTGCTTTGTTAGATCTTTTTGGGGCTTAGGCCCTATAAATTTTATTTTCTCTTGTTCGGTTGGCCATTCAGGTGGCATGTTAGTGGTTTTAGACCCCTTTGTAGATAGTTGATGTAAGGTTTATGATTGGGTCAGTGGTTTTGTATGCTTTGAGGTCTTTCGTCCTTCAGTATATAATTAGTGTGTATGTATCAAACAAGATAAATGAAAAAGATGAATTTTTTTGATGAATTGTTAAGAGTTATCCTCAGTCCCAATTACCATGGTGTGGATTATAATCAAATTAGTAGTATCGAAGAATCAAAGAATGCAAATCATTTTCTCCCAACTATGACAACCTCTAAAAACTTCATTGTTTCTAATGCTTTATTGGATCTTAATATAGTTGGATTATAATCAAATTAGTAGTATCAAACAATCAAAGAATGCAAATCATTTCCTCCCAACTATGACAACCTCTAAAAACTTCATTGTTTATAATGCTTTATTGGATCTTAATATAGTTGGAACCACTTTTAAGTGTACCAACAACTCTACAATGAGTTTGGAGATGTCTTGGATAGATAGGTTTCTAGTCACAAATCAGTGGGAGGATTTATTTTCAAAAGCAATTATAAGAGCTTTACTTGTAGGGCCTCAGACCACATACCCCTATTTCTAGACATAAAGGGTGTGGACTCAGTCCCTTTCAATTTGAGCTGATGTGCTTGGGGGATCCTACCCTAAGGAATGAGGTTATGTCGTTTTAGCAGAATACTTAAGTAGAAGGGTGGAAAGGACATGTGATGGCTCAGAAGCTGAAAATATAACCATAGACTCAAGGAATGGAAAAGGGCAAACTTTGGTGACATCAACAACAAAATTCATAATGTTGATAAACAATTGAGCAACTTAATCAATTGGAACAACTATTTGGGGGGCCTAACAAAGTCACGGAAATGTAACTGATATAATCTTAGAGTAAGGATGGAGAAATTAAGGTTGGATGATGTTCTTTTACGTCAAAGGTCAAGATCAGGATGGATCAATAAAGGAGATAATAACACCAAGTATTTTCACCCTATAGCTAATTCGAAATGGAGATCGAATAATGTAAGTGGAATTTTGATTCAAGGAGTGGGAGATGAAGATTGGATACACAAATAAGAAGTAATCGTTGACTATTTCTCAGTTGCCTTTCTCATTAAAAGGTTTACCCTTCAAAAAACTTTGGGTGAGCAGTGCTAAGGCTTTCGAGAAATAATTCTCTTTAGAGGAGATCAAAGAGGCAGTTTTTGAGTTGTGAAGGTATAAAGCACTAGGCCCAGATGAATTTCAGATAAGTTTTTTTTTCAAGAAGTTTAGGAGGTTATCTTGAAGAACTTTATGGTTTTTTGTTTTTAGCATTTTTCACAAACATGACTACTAGTAAAGCTCTAAACTCCACCGCCATAGTCCTAGTCCCTAAAAAACAAAACTTAGAATCCCTTCAAGACCTTCGACACCTAGCTCTCCTCCACTTATAAAATACTTATAAAGGTTCTTGCAAATTGACTGAAAAGATCAATATTGAGGTAATAGAGGGACCACAAACTGCATTCATTAAAGGAAGGCAGGTCACATATGGCATTTTGGTGGCATAAAAGGTTATCCATTCCACTAGAAAACTTAACCACAAAGGCATCCTGTGCAAATTTGATTGTGAAAATTTTTTTGGCAAGGTCAAATGGGACTATCTGGATGAAGTAACGAGGTTAATAGGTTTGGGCATAGATGGAGGGAATAGAAAAAATGTTATCTCACATTTGCCCACTTTGAGAAGTCTTGTGGGTACTTCACGGCTAAAAGAGGTTTATGTTAGGGAGAGATAAAACCATTCTTTTATACATTAGTAGGGGGATCTTTTAGCCAAATGCTCAAGGGAGTGGTTAGCAAATGTCTTATTCAAGGATTGGCCACATATGACTCAGGTCCCATGATATGTCACCTTCAATATGTATATCAAACTTTTCTCTTAACCCAAGCCCAACAGGCAAAAATATAGAATCTCTGGCTATTGATCAACTTCCTCCCAAATTTATTCCATTTACAAATGGTTGCCTCCATCAACACGGAATCCAATTCTATATAAATTACAATATAAGTTGGATGGATGGAAAAGCAGATGCGATCTTTGAGAAGTAGAATAACTTTATAAGTCTATGCTTGCTAACATTATTGGTTACTACTAATCCCTTTATAGAGCCCCAACACGCATGTTTAGACAATTGGAGGCTCTGATGAGTAATTTCCTCTAGAGTGGCTCCTTAGAGGGAAGGAAGTACAAACTTGTGAAATGGGAGATTATTTCTTTGCCTAAAAGTGAAGGAGGATTATAGATTTGTATGCTATGGACAATGAATGAAGCCCTCTTAACTAAATGGTGGTGGAGGTTAAGTCAAGAACCACATCAACTTTGGCAAGAAGTTGTTTTGGCTAAATATAACGAGGATAGAAAATGATCCTCAGGAGCATCTACATTGATAGCTAACTCAGTTAGAAACCCATTCCTTTCTTTTAGCAGAGTGTTGGTTGGCTTCAGTTTGAGGATAAGGTTTTGATCTTCTAAGTCACTGGGCTATCGCTCCCCTAAAAATGTAATTTTGAAATTTATGAGCAAGCTAATAATAAAACTTGTTTTTCAGGGTGGTACAAGGGGAGAGAAATCAGTTGGTGTGGAACATTACACTCACCAATGGGAGAGTTAATGCCCTTACTAAAAAATAATTTTTTAATCTTATGTAGTTACTACATACACTTATCTACTACCTGAGGAAGGAGGATATGGTCGTATGGGAACTAACCCCTCGTGGTGTTTTCACAGTTAAGTCTTTATATGTGTGTATTAGTGGAGACAGATACATCAGATTATAAAAATACAGAACGAAAGTGTGTCTCATAAAGGACCTATGAGGGTGAATGCCTTTCTGTGCTCCCTCTTTGATTTTGATTGTATCAGTCTCCCCCCCAAACCAAAAGTTTTAGGTTTTCTTTTTATCTATTTTTTTGTTATGTTTGTAATTTTTTAATTTAGTTCGTTATTATATATTCTATTTTTTGTTGGTGCTAATATAGGTGCATCTTTATACAAAGTGAAAATGATTCATTGTTCTCTTTTTTTTTAACAACTTATTTTTTTCCCATGTATTTGACAGGGTTTCTTATCGTCTTTAGATATGTAAGAGATATAATGAGCTTGTGATGATAGCTAATGATGTTTTTTTTACTAAACCATATAAACAACAAACAATCGACTACTAATAAGTATTTTCCAAAATGATGATTGAATATGCATTTGTTGTCTTTAAATGATTTTAAAATTCTATCTTAATAATAGCACAAATGTATCTACACATATTCTATGTTATCTTAAGTAATATCATCTATGAGTTCTTTTTAACACCCTTCCACTTAACACCCTTCCAATATTCTATGTTTGCTATTTATAAATTCGATGAAATTATTTACTTTGAAAAATGATAACCACGAAATAACATTAGCAATGCTATAGAGTTACAATAGATTGCTAAAGAGTAATATGAGCGATGATACCAATTGTTTTAATGAGAGAAAAGTATTTAATGTTATCTTTGGGATTTCCTAAATATTATATGATTCAAAGGTGGTAGATGAATTTTCTAATTACTTCTTTCATGTTATGGATTTATAAAATAGAATTGACATGAACTTGGACACGAGGTATACAATTGACTTGGAGTTGGGAAGTGATTCAGTTGGTAGTGGGACATAGACAAAATACAAAGGTATAAACTCCTATTGAGGATTATCCAACGGAGGTAGACTATGATGATTTTGGTTGTTACAATGAAATGGAGGATATTATTGATTTCGACAGCGATGGCAACAAGAAGTTAGATATATGTCAGGATACAAAGGATGCAGATGAGACTAAAATGAAGGATGCAGATGAGACTAAAATGGATCAATCTCAAGGTTTTGAATTTAATGATAATGTCCCAAGAGAGGGTATGCTGTTTGAATGCCATGAAGCTGCATTTGATTTCTATAACAAATATGCAAAAAATAATGGGTTTTAGTGTTACGTATTCTTCGACTCGTCGATCAAGGAAAGATGGGTCACTCATTGCTTGTGAGTATGTATGTTTAAAAGAAGGTTATCGACATAAGAAATTCGAGGGAAATTAGTCACCGCCCCAAACAAGGACAGGGTGGGAATCAGTCACCACCCCAAACAAGGACAGGGTGCACATCCTTACTACGAGTAAAGAAAAATGAAGACGGTATATGGATCATTGTGAAGCACAATAAAGGATATTCTCATGCCCTAATTTCGCCATCCAAAGCCCATCTCCTTCGGTCACATCAACAAATTCCAGAGCACACAAGACGAATGATCCATATTATACCTCATGTAGATTAATTGCACCAAAGAAAACAAAAGTGCTTAGTACTCAGGTTGGCGGCCCAAGGATTCTCCCTTTTCTAGAAATAAACTGCAAGAATAAAATCTACAATAGTCAAAAAAATAAATTAGAGTTGATAAGAGGGGATGAAGAGCGGTTGATGGAGTTCTTTATTACTAAGATTGCCGCAAACCAGTTATTTGCATATAGAATGCAAGTTGTTAAGGTGGGCACCTAAACAATGTACTACGGATTGATGCAAACTCAAGGATTGCTTATGTGTTATTTGGGGATATCATCATATTCGATACCACATACAAAACTAATATTTATCAGATGCTATGTGCCCCAATTTTAGGAGTGAACCACCACACAAAGGCTATACTTAGGTTGTGCTTTGTTCCATAAAGAAGATGAGGAGTCTTTAACATGGCTATTTACAAAGTGGCTTGAGTTGATGATTGGGTGTCAACCCACTTCATAGACCAAGACAAGGTAATGGCCTTCTCAATAAAAAAGGTATTCCTAGAGTTCCAACATCGCTGTGCAGATGGCATATTACACAAAAATTGAGCAAAAAATGACACAACTTGAGTGAAAACATTCATCCTTCTGTGTGGAATTATATAGATGCATTGACCAGTGCACCACCATAAATAAATTTGAAGACACATGACCAACAATGATAGAAAAATATGATTTAAATAACAATGAATGGTTGCGGTCTTTGAAATTTGACATAAGTGGGTAGATGTATAGTTAAAAGATTGCTTCTTTGCAGACAATAGAACAAGTGGAAGAAGTGAAATAATGAACAAAGACATCAAGGCATATGTGAATTCACATACCATCTTAACTATATTCGTAGGCAAATTACAATAATTAATTGATAAAACGTTTGATGATGAAAATACTACAGACTTTAAATCTCACAACGAGACACCAGTTATAAAGACTGTGTCTCGCATAGAGAAGCAGATGGTTGAAATTTATACCCCAACTATCTTTCGAACTTCTTTTGGCCAAAGTTGATGAAGGCCATTAATCTTAGGCCATTAATCTTACTGTTGTACGTCTTTTTTGATGTACCTACATCCCTGACATAATTAAGAAGAGATTCAGTGACAACCTAGTCTTGCTGGTGGCCAAGACTCTGCCAGACCAAGGGACACTGCAGAATAAGCCTAACACTAGGCAACCTTAGAAAAAGTGCCATCACACTA
This sequence comes from Amborella trichopoda, assembly GCF_000471905.2. The sequence goes on along the minus strand of NW_006494910.1, from coordinate 4,778,441 downwards.
CAAAGAGACCTTACAAATACATCCATATTCTAGGGACTTCAAAACAGTACCAAACCACTGTTGTTGCATCTAGAACATCGAAAAAACCTCTAGGGACCAAATTTGGGCTCAATCGGACCTCCCAGGAACAATCTGGGCCTGAATTACCTCGAAAGGGTAGAGTCGTACACTATTACGATGGGACCTCTCCAAAACCAGTCCCCAATCATGGAGACTGTGATCTTCACCTCTTAGGATGACCTGAAACATCCACACGTCACTCGATTGAAGTCAGACCAAGCTAAAAATTTGGACACGAGATGGGTCTTGACGACCCAGTCATTTTGATATATATTACGCGTCGTCACGTGACTTAGAATCAATATTTTCCTAGAGAGATGATGAGTCCAAAACCATGAAAAATAAAGCTTTTGAAGAAAAATTTATCTCGAACTTCATGAAGCAATAAACTCGAGAACTGTACATTGGATCATTGAAACGATAGGCCTGATGAGACCGTATCACGAAAAGCTACAAACTGGTATAACTAGTGCATTCAATCCAAGGTCAGATATACCGTAAATTCCAAGGAAGAAGAAGATAAAAGACCGCCTGGTCACCGAAATCCATTTTTCGGTGATCTCTCGAAAATAGAAAGTACTTCAAGCATGGACCAAAACAGATAAAAATTGGTGCAAAACGACTATGAAAGTCTCCTCTTTAATTTGCAACCAAAATAAAGACTCGAAACACCATAGATTGCGTTGCAGTGACAAGCAAACGTTCATGATTTAGCCAGATTTCTACCGCCCAAGAAAGAGTTTGCTGCAAGACGAACCAAAGACATCAAAATCGTCAGAATTAAACAAGCATCAAGACTACGATGATCAATTGTCTCAAACACCATCACAAGTATCTGAAAAAGCTTTCAAGATCTGGTAATGATGAAATGGCTCTCAGAGAGTAGCATGAAAGGTTTAAGGGGATTTTATTTTTAATTTCTTTTAATTGTAATTAGGTTTAGTGTTGAGCATCCACCCATGTTCGTCGATCCTCTGTAAATATGAACCTAGGGCAATTGTAAAAGGATTGGATCATTCAATAATGAAATAGAGGCATTAATCTTGTTTCTATTTGTCTTCTTGCTCCTAACCCTTAGATCTAGCACTGAAGAGAGAGAAAAATTTTCAGAGAGAGAAACTTCCCCTAGCCCTTGCTATCCGCGCGGTTCTAAACCTCTCTTCCTTTTCTCCCTTTCCTCCCTCTCTTATACTCGTTACTTGTCTCGCGCAATAACCCGTGCAAACGGAGAATGTACAACCGCGTCTCTCTCCCCTCGCATCTCTAGTGCGGATGTAGCAAAACCCGTGGTAACGTATAGCAAACTGCTATCCTATAAATGCTCGACCCAATACCCCTCAGAGTCAACCTAAGGATTTCAACCCTCAGAACATCGCTCTAACATCTTCTCCATACAGCCGAGTCGAGTTGTGAGACAAGCATACGCTCTCTCCCTCAATCACTCGGGAGGAGTCTTCCTGAGTCGAAAAATCAAGAGGGTTCTAATCCTTCGATTACTCTAATCACCTGAGCGTACAGTGTTCACGCGAAGAGGAGATGTTCATCACTTATTTCCCTTGTCCCCTCCTTTCGTCAGTTAGCCCTCATTCGAGCTAGCCACTATAGAGGAGTACAACTGAGTCCATATTGCAGTTTCCAGCAAGAGAGAATGAAGTAGCAAGTTGAAAAGCCTGAGGAGAGTCTATGTCCAAACCGCGTTGGCAGACAACTGGAGGGCTTAGTAATTTTTCTAAGAGGGCAAACTGCCCGGGCGTGTCCCGAATCCCTAGACGACGAGGTAAGCGGCAAAACGCCCCCTGTCATAAAATTTCTCCTTTTGTTGCTTCCTATTCGCACGTAGGAGAGTACGCGCTCAACGTGCGCGGACCCTTTGCAGTTGTTTGAGAGAGGATTTTTCCCACCGGCCGTGCGAAGAAAAATCAAGTCCGACCAACTGGCGACTCCACTGGGGACACACCACCCTATAATTGGCTCGGTCTGTTCTCAAGCAAACATCTCTTCTCTCTCTCTCTCTCTAAAACTGCATTGGAATCTTATTGCTCTTCTTTTGTCCAAGTTTGGGATTTCATCATCCCCATATTTGTGACTGTGCACATGGAGAGTAGAATGACCAATCCTGCTTCTCTACTGACCTCCTTAAGTGGCTTGGCTCGCCCTACCATCCAAGTTCAGGCTCAAAAGACTAGGGGAAAAGGTGCCCGAACTCCTACTGCCCCCTTTTTCGACATCAAAGAGAAATCTATTAATGACACCTGCATGGGTGGATCTGAAGGCACCTTCTCTCATAAGCACCCTGTTACTGGCATGTATCCCGCCAGTCATAAGCTTAAAAGTAGTCCTCACGCCACTCCTTCTCTTCGCCTGGTGGGTCATGAAAAGGCCACCGTCTTAGTAGGTATCCGAAAGCTAACCCCACTTGCGCTTCACAATGGTGTTGCTGGTGTCAGCGTACCGCCACACACACAACACTTTGGCGACTCCTACGCCATTCCGCGTGGTCCCAAAGCAGCCGCACACACATTTAAACAAACCGCGGTTGATGGTTTAACCATCACCGTGATGAGACTGGAAAGGCAACACCTTACCTCGATCTCCTCACTCGCTTTGGGCCTCTTGGGGCCCGGACCCATCACAAGTGGTCTCTGCGCCACTCATGCACTGCATAATAATTTCTCAGCTCGTGGCAACCCAAAGGTCGGAACCAAGCGAGCACACGCCTTTCGAGGCAATCAAAAGTCTTCCAAAAAAATGCACATTCATGTCGAGGGCCTTAAGGGCTCTCCAACTGAACAGGCGGGCATTTTAAATATCCAGCCTTCCACTTCACTAGGGGTTGGCATGCAAACCACCCCAAACACTGCTATGTGCCACACACAGACTTGCATGTTCAATAGAGTAAGGGAAAGGAGCGACAAACGCGCCCCTCATTATCCCAAACAATGTTTGACACGTGGTATTCGAAGAAATTCCCTTCAAGCATCGTCCTGGCTACTCCTCCCTCTCTATATACGCAAAATAGCCCTAGCGGCAAGATATTCTCAAGAACGACCAGTCAGTGGCCCCCTTCTCCAAGCAAGCTTATCCCTCCAAAATCAACCACGAGTTCCCTTCTTCATGAATATCATACATTGGAGGAGTTGATTAATTTTGCACTGATCTCCATACGGCAAGCCAGTTGGGAAGGAAATCAAGATTGATTCCAGTATTGAGAAAAGATTTACTGGAGCTTGAAAATTAAACAGACGAGAGAGATGGGCTTGTCGCTTCGTAAGCGAAAGGCAGAGTCTTTAGCCTTCGAAGACTTACTAGAACAAAACTGGTTCTACCCGTTGCAAGCCACGGAAGAAATAGAAATCAGCAACACCATCCATTGTTATGTCGTCGAAATACAGGAAGAGGAACTCGCTTCATTTGATCCGCAGCCCCAAGGCTGTCACGAGCAAGCAGACCAGATATGGCGCCAAGGCCGTCTTAAGCGCATTCAGGTTGGATAATGGTCCCAAGGCCTTCAAGCGCCAAGACCGGTAATGATCCGCCCCCAAGGTTGCCTAGAGCCATTGCTTACTCATGCTGCAAGGTAATCTCAAGCTCAATTCGGACAAGCTCAACCCCTGTTGCATGAGCTACCAAATAGAGGTATGAAGAGGACCATAATTACCACTGTTGTCGAACTATCCGAGTAGGGCGAACGAGTTGAGGTAATGGTAGTAAGCCATGAAGACGACGATCATGTGAATCGAATGGTTCGTTTCCAGGATGTGTTGAACAATATTCTAGACAAGCTCAAGGGAATCGAAGATGCTCGACCAGCAGCGTCTTCTGATCAAGAAGAAAACTTCCCTCTTGAGCCCCAGCGTGTAGAGGAAGAGAGACCTCAGCCTCTTCTTACGGTCGAACTCCAAGGCATCCAAATCCTGCTGCCTCCTTCGACGACCAGCTCAATCTGGCCTCCCGAGCTATGCCATCGATGTTTACTCATGAAGACGTCCAGAGGATGATCAACAAAAGCATCCAAGGCTTACAACCATCGAAGGCACAAGAGAGCGTCCAATACAAGAAGCCTTATCCGTCTTTTATTGACCGAATCCCCTTCCCCGTCGGATATCAAAAGGGAAGATTGACAGTCTACGACAGCACGGGTTCACCCCAGCAACACGTGGCTCACTTCATGTCAGCGTGCCAAGAATCGGCTTCGGACCCCAGACTGCTGCTTCGTCAATTTATAGAAACTTTGGTTCGGCCCGCCTTCAAATGGTATGTGCTCCTACCCCCAGGCTCAGTTCATTCCTGGAAAGAAATGGAGCAATTGTTCTATAAATACTTTTACGAAGTGGAACTGGACGTTTAAGCAATAAAACTCCTCACAATGTCTCAGAACATGGATGAGTAGGTGGGCGAGTACATCTAGAGATGGAGGGACCTTGCCATGTGTCAGAGCAACCCATGTTTGAGATTGATGTTGTATAAACATGTATTAGGAACATGAAGAAGGAGATCTCCTTACATGTTGAAGCCTCTAATCCTACCACTTTTTTTGACATGGTCACAAAGGAAGCTAAAATTGAAAGCTTGCTAAGATATCATGGAGGAAATCGAACTCAGATTGCGGGGGAGGGTCAGGCTCGTAACTCCGCTAATAACAAAACTAACCCTCGGGCTACCCAGCAAAGGAATCCGGTTAGCGTGGCGGTCACTACCACGCCCCTCCATTCTGAATCCCCAGCTAATGTTACTCCTCTCTAGACATTAGACACCTCTCGAGGGCTGCCACCTAGGGGTCAAGGCGAGGTCTAGTAGCTGCAACCTCAAACACAAAATTACAACATGGTGCCTCCGCCACAAAGCTACTAGTAGACCAAGCAATTCATCCGAAGGTTGAACCAATCGTATAGCTTCAACAAGGCATGGGTACCAACCCTCTTGAAGATGCTGATCGAACAAGGCATGGTAAACTTTCTAGACATCAGACGCCCAGAGCAGGCAGGACTTACCGGTCACTCTGTTGCGGGTATCGCCGAATGTTAGGCCATCCCATGCAAGATTGCCTCCAGCTCAAAGAACACCTCGAAGCCTTAATTCAAAAGGGACAAATCAACTTTTAGAGCTTTCGAAACCCCGGAGGCCTCACATATAGTCACAGTCCAGGAAGAGTCGATCGATTGTGCCCCGATAGCCAAGCTGTCTCCTCACATGTTCCCCGTCCTCTTCGACGTAATGGTACAACACAAAATGATCGTGCCCTGCATACCCAAGAAACAAAAACGAGTGGCGATCAAGACTCATGATGCCGATATCATCAACTGAGAGGACATGACTTGTGTCACTGTTTCAGATTCCGATATGTTTTCAAAAGGTACATACGTAACAACGAGTTAGTCATAAACAATGCACCATCGCCACCTCTAGAGGAAGCTCACTAGGTCGAAGCCCCGCGACAGGAGGAATTCAAGCAGACTTGAAACTCTGTCCCTAGTGCCCTGGAAGCACATACTCTTCGCAACCTCGCAGAGGCGCTTAAGTTATGGAAAGTATATCACGATCGAGGCAAAATGAAGAGCCTTAGGAGGAATGCTATTCGTCAAGCAAACACGATACTCGCACCTCGAGCGCAAGAACCCATCTGCCCAAAAGAAAAAAAGAAAAAAAAAAGGTTGCGCGGGCACAACCTTACAAGAGGAAACCCCCTCAACACCCATTCAAAACGGCTCTTCTTCCTTCATCCCAAGGCAAGTTCTTTTTGTGGAGGACAGTCAATACATGACTGTGAGGACCATTCATGACATGTCCCATATGGGGAAAGACACAACGGAGGCCCCCGTCACGAGCTGATAAAGGTACTATTCCTAAACAAAAGGTCCAAGCTACATGACCGCTAAACTGTTATTGCACGTCCTGACCGTATGACGTTAAAACTATACCACCTATTCAAGGAGACATGACCTTAAATCTGCCTTCAAAAAAAAAATTTTTTTTTTTTAGAAGGAGATCAAAAAGGAGAAAAGAGAATCATTCCATATATATGATGAAAGCATTACAAAATTTAGACGGGCCTCAAAAGTCTGCGAAAAGGAATGAAAAACCCTAAAAAATGGTCGAGAGCATCACGCATCTTCGCCTTCAGCTTCTGCGCGCACTCCAGCGCAACCTGCTTTCACTCCTCAAAATGAGAAATTTCCTTGACGACTGCCTTGGACAAATCAAGGACCGTCTCTGCCTTGGAACTCAGCTGCTCCAGTCTTCGAGATGTCATGGCTATCATCTCCCGGTGCTGACTCCGCTGGGACTTCAAATTGGTCGCACAGACATGCAATGATGCAATCTCATCCTCTATGTCCAGAGGCTCACGAGAGAAGTCTGCCTCTTCCTCCACAATGCGGGCTTGGTGAGAAGCGAGCCCCTTCTTCTTTTTCTCATGACTCTTCACGAGAGCCCGCTGCTTAGCCAATCTCTCCCATAAAGAGGCTAGGTGTGTATCAAGAGACGCATGCACCAAAGTTTCGCATAGAAGAGCCTCGACACCCCAATCCGCAGCAACCCCTTCAGCTGGTCAATGGTCTCTTCATCATCGTACACAACCTTTAAGCCACCTGCGCAAGCCTGAACAACCTCGATCTCCCCTTTGAGATCTGAAAGGGCACACTACCTAATCCCTTGAAGTCTCGACTGAAGCATGCGCCTCACAGCAAGTGCTTTAAAACTCGACATTGATGGAGGTGGGGTCGAAGAACAAATTGTAGCAAGCGGGGGAACATCAAGTGCTGAATCCCTGACCATGAGAGCCAAATATTCAGGAGGATGGTGTGAGGTCCAAATGAAGGCTCCCCAGCCTGTGTCCCTAAAGCAGACACCTCCAGACCCAATGGCTCTGCTGACATCTAAGAAGAAACCTTTGAGTCAGATTATATTCTCAACTCCGGTTCTTAAACAGCCGGAGTAGAAGCCATTGGAGTCGCCGGCCCAGCACTTAGGACCTCATTCACGGTCTCGACATCAATCGACGTCAACATCGCGAGAGGTGGAGTTGAAACCGCACAAGCCTCAACTTTCACACGCTTGGCAGAAGGAGTTGTCGGCGACGCACCCACAGAGGACGAACCCCTCCATTTTTAGCGGGTGCTCTTCTTCAAAACCAAGGGGATTGACTGGGGACCCTTGGATCCTTTTCTCTTTTCTCCCTCTCGCCTCTTCTCCCTTGCTCCTAGGGGAACACTCCTCAACCCTGTACTCGCATGTGTCCTCTGGCCATGCACGGGCCCAGCAGCTTGGCCGGAGCCTAACCCACTTCCTCTTAAGGTGTTTAGGCTCTGGACCGATCTTCCTTCGAGGCTCGAGATCGCATCTCCCTTGGCACACCCAAAGATGGAGTCAAGGTCATCGAAAAAGGACTTTATCTCACCCAGCAGAGACAAATATCCCAAGCCAACATCATCCTTGTTCAAAGAACGAAGCTGGACAAGCTCCCTCCAGCTGGCGAGATACTCGCTTAATTCAAAATCTTTGAGAAAGAGTGGGGAGGGAAGCATTTCCCAGCCCTGCCGTTGCGCTTGGTGCTGTGGATAACTTGCCATGGGTGGTCTAAATGCCAGTACATGCGGTTGTTGGTATCCCACCACTGCTGATATCTTTCTGTCATGTGACTCACATGACCAAAATGAGGTATCACAAACTTGCTTAGTCCCAGGAGGAACAGGCAAGTCTCCCACGTTGTCCTCATGTCAAGCTTGCTCCACGCCTCAAGGCTTGCACCAGGAGCCTCGTGATCATGCAATGCCCCCTTTCTGCCATACTTCTTTTCGAAGACGACAGTAAAACAACACCCTTGATCTAGGCCATGTTGACGAGCGAAGCGATGAGGAAAATAGCCCTCCAGCTTTCTATCTCCCACGCCTTTGTATGGGAGAATACAACCCCTCACACTTACGAGGTACATAGCCTCCTTTGCCTCCGTGGCTGCCCCATAAAGGACCCCACCGAAAAAGTCAATATACACAATGTCAATAGGGCCCCCTACCAGAAAAGTGCTCCCACTGGTAAAGAAAGGGGCGTTGATTAGAAGATCACAAGCCTCCCCGGCTCCCTAAATATAGCTTTTGTCCGGCAATTCTTAGCATGTGGGGACAGGTGGCATCCGCGAGATCTTTATTAGTCTCGTATGTCCCAGGGAAGTACGCCGAAAGCCACCCAAAGACATAGTGGACTAGGAAGCTTGTCGTAAAACGCCCAGGAAGGCCCTCACTTGCTAGGACCTTGCTCTGGATCTCCTTCGAGGGAGCCCTGCCACGTGCAATGAAGCCCAGCCCGTGATAGATACTGCACAGAACAGACGATGCCAATGCAAAAATCTCCCCTTCGTCCATTATGCAAGCCGCATAGAAGCAGCCCGGTTAGATAATGTAGCCCCTCTCCCTGGGCAGAGCAAACTTGCACAAGAAGAGGACTAAGTAAGCGGCCAGATACACACGGTCATACTCCCCTCGCCTGGGAGAGGTAACTATTCTCTTTGAGGCCCTAATTGCCTCCGCTCTCAGCACCTCGTCTGTCCATAAGGCGCTCGAACGGGTGTCTTTGCAATCATGACGGCCACCATGAAAATAGTCTCTCCATGCTTCAAAATGCACTCCTTCGGTCTTACGCTTGGTCTCCGAGTGCAAGAGCTGGTAAATTTCAAACAACTCACGGAGACCAGAAGGGGCTGGCTTGCCATTGATGGGCTCATCCCCAAAAGTAGCTTTATTGATGGTTATGAATTCTTCATACATCTCCCCTTGCATAAGCAAACCACCCACAAAATATAAGTCCAGAAGGGTGACTCCAGCTTCACCCCTGTCCAAGAGCCATCTATTAGTCCTATAACATTATGTCTCTAACAGAGCCTTGATGGTGTTGGAATAACGATCATAATAGTCAGCCGAGCACTGGCACGCTGCGGACAGCCCGCACTCCCTCAGAGTGCTGACATGAGCATCAAGGACATCAAATGTCCAACTTCTGTACCCTGACAGATACTGGTGTTCTCCCTCAAAACAAAGAGCACCAAGGGCCTGGTGAAAATTCCTCTTGGCCAGCATCCTCTTCCCCATCATTGACAAATCCTCACAGGGACCAAAATTCATGTGAAGAGCATGACAAAGGGGCACGCCATCCCTTAGAACGATAGGTTCCTCGCTAGCATCTTCATGCCTACTGGACTCGGCAGCCTCTCCGGTGTAGGTAATGCTCGAGGGGCACCTTATCTCTTGAGAAGGTGCGAGGGCCTTAAGAGAAGTCCCCTTGACCAGAGAAACACCAGTATAGGAATCAATTCTTAATTCCCCTTCACGGGGCAGATGGTTCACGTCGAGGATGTTCACTGCAAAACAAATAAGAAGAAGAATTAGCTCCAAATGAAGTGATGCCATGGTTAACTAAGCACCCAAGGCTCAGTAGAGGAACAAAAAAAACAAAAAAACCACACCCAAAAAGAAGGGAGAGACTGAAACGAAAAGAGGACCCTACCTTGAGGAGGCGCCTAACTGGTACCATCCATGGTCATTAATAAAAGCACTGGAGGGGAAAAAGAGATCCTGCTCAAGAAAGGCGGTGAAAAGAGTCGGAGACAAAAATTAGGGTTTTTACTTTGGATGAAAATCTCTGGTACAAATGAAAACTACCCCTGCATGCCCCTTTATAAGCGGAAGAAAAGATAGTGTATCACGCAAAACCAATGGAGTGACACGTGGCCCAATCACAAAGAAGCGCGAACGACACACGAGGCGAAATGTCACGAGATTCAAGGGCATGGAAGCACAACCGGAATACGAAGTGAAGCATCACATGAGCGAAACTTCATGTGGTTTAGACATATGAAAGTACGAATAGCATGTGAAGCGACGTGTCACACGAACAAAAAAAAAAAAAATCATCACGCTCGGTTTCAAGGAAGTACTGAAGACACACAATCAAGACGCCACGCAATCCCAATGCAACTGAATATAAAAATATTGCGCATACCCCTCACTCAACACTTACTACCCCGCACACATGCCTTTTGTTTGGCCAAACAACGTGCCCATTGCCGACGACGACACCATACATCTCAAGTACGTAATACTTCCTCTTGACCCACACAAAAATTTTGGATCTCCCCCAAAGGTTCAGCACACACTCGTGCACCACTACATCGGATTGCCAAGCGAGCTGACTTCCTTGAGCTATCCGCACACACAGGACCCTTGGTGGTCCAGTGCAAAAAAAAAAAAAAACAGGCAAGGTCTTTGCGAAAACCAGAAATAGCGCGCACCCTAAGGGCTCAAATGAAAACTTGAAAAGGCATTCGATCCATTCAAGCCTGATGATCCGCACACCCCTTCGGGGAAAAAACAAGTCCCTTAGTTCATTTCTTGTCCACGCCATAAAAAAGGGGATAAGAACCATTCACAGAAGGGAAAGAAGAGAAAAAGCAAAAGCAAGAAGTGCAAGCCATAAGAGAAGGGAAGACTTTTATTTCATGAACAAATAAGTGATTACAATGCTGTGATTACAATAAGTTTGTAAGTCCCAAAAAAAAACAAAGATGAGTATAAACCCTTTCTGAAAAGAGTCTTTCGCCCAGAGTCATGGTCCCGAAACCCACCACCACCTTCTAGAGCAGCAGTGTTGTCTAATACAACCGGTCATTCTTTCTTAAAAAACGGAGCTTGAAAAGAATGATAAAATCCTTTGGTGCCTTTCCACCATCAAGTGAAGGCAAAGAACAAGGAGGCAGTTAAAGGAGCAGCAACAAACGAAAAGCCAAGCAGGAAATCTCCTGCTTGACATGTTGGCAGTCCACCCAAACATGCAATCTTGAAGCGGACCAAGTCATCCATTCGACCCAACGTCATGAAGAAGATAATGGGAAAGCGAAGACCATCACAATCCCCCAGAACCTTACGCACATCCTCAGACCTTTCTCTTGGGATCTCAAGAAAACAGTGGATATCTGAAGGCACAAACTCACCACCTAGCGTGGGTTCATCAACACTTTCGTAGGGTCGAACGTCTTCACCCAGACGCACACACTCGGATGCACTCCAAGACTCGAGACTAGAAAGCCAACTTCAGTAAAAGGCATGGCCTCCTAAATGAAGATTTTACGAAAGAGAGAGATCTTCTTCCCCTCTACAAAGAAAGAAATAGGAAAATAAAATAAGCTTCTCGAAAAATAGAAGGAGTTTCCCTCATGCTCTCTCGGCTAAAGCCCCTTTTTATAAATGCCACAGACCAGTCATAAAAGCACTTTGTTTCCCAAGTACTGCTTTATCCAACCACACAGACACGCACTATAATAGCCCCTCGATTGACTGTCAGTCAAAGTTCTCCGTCACCTCGCCTCCCAGGCATCATTTTCGAAGGATCACCAGTCGAATCTTCTGCCGCCTCGCCTCCCAAGCGTCACTTTCAATGGATCATGAGAAAATCCTTTACCTTCCAGGTGGCGTTTCCTAAAAAAAAAAAAACCAATGGGCTTGTCATCAAAATGGCCCACCTTCCTAGGCAATGTCCTGCCTCTGTGCAAATACATCACGCCTCACGAAGTCCCACTTCAACAATTAGTGCTCATAAGCTCCTCGCGCTCAAAGGCAATTCTATCATTTGACATGTTCACTGCTCCAGCGAGCACCATCCAAGAAGGATCCCTCTAAAGGAGGAAGAAAGAGAAAAATTTGGGCATGGTGAAAAAAACCCACAAGGGCGCCATGAGTAAAAAATGACAGGCAGGCATGGCCATGAGTAAAAGTGTCTTAAAAAACAAAAAACGCAAGAAAACTTAGCATAACAAAAATCTGCAAGGGAGCCATGATTAAAAATGGAAATCAAAAGGTGGAAGTGACCTCGGAGCCACGAGTAAAAATGCTTAAAAAAGGAGTCGGTGAAAACCACGTTTGTGGCACTGCTCCTATCCAATTCAAGTGAAAACCTGAAAGGGAACTTGGATTAAAATGAGCAGGATTAAATGCAGCTATTGATCAAAGAAGAAGAAGAAAAAAAGACCTCAGCCCACTTCAAAGCAAGAAAGATCACAAAGGGTGTTTTGCTAAAAATCCAAATTCCGGCCCCAATGCCAAAATCCAAATGGATTTTGGCCCCTGTGTCAAAAATCCAAATTCCAGCCCCAACTCTAAAAATCCAAATTCTGACCCTAGTGCCAAAATCCAAATTCTGACCTCAGTGCCAAAAATCGAAATTCCAACCCCTGTGCCAAAAACCAAAATTCCGGCCCCAGCGCTAAAAATCCAAAATTCTAGCTCCAGCGCCGGTGATCGAGAAGAAAAATATTTCGTTGAGAGGGAATAAACACGTCTTGGCAAGGATTCGAAAGATGAGCTTCGACGACAAAATCACATTCCGAATGTTGCGCTTCTCGCTTCTCTCGAAGCACAACATTTGTCGAGGCAAGTTGTATGTCATTTTTGACGTACCTATATCCTTGACACAAATAAGAAGATAGCTAGTGACAACCTAGTCCTGCTAGTGCCCAAGAAGCTGGAAGCCTAAGGGAACATTGCAGAATAAGGCTAACACTAGGCAACCTTGGAAAAAGTGCCGTCATGCCATAAAGAGACCTTACAACTACAACTCTATGTTATGGACTTCAGAAAAGCACCAGACCACCGTCGTTGTATCCAGAATATTGAAAAACCCCTAGAGACCAAATTTGGACTTAATCGGACCTCCTAGGAACAATTTAAGTCCAAATTACCTTGAAAGGGTAGAGTTGTACAATATTATGGTGGGACCTCACCGAAACCAATCCCTAATCCTGAAGACCGTGATCTTCACCTCTCGGATGACCTGCAAACATTCACACGTCGCTCGATTGAATTCGGATCAAGCTCAAAATTCAGACACGAGATAGGTCTCAACGCTCAAAATTCAGACACGAGATAGGTCTCAACGACTGGGTCATTTTGATATATGGCACGCATCGTCTCGTGACTCAAATTCAAGATTTTCTTAGAGAGAAGATCAGTCTGAAACCATGAAAAACAAATCTTTTGAAGAAAAAGGCATCTTGAACTTTGTGAAACAATAAACTTGAAAACTGTACATCGGATCATCGAAAAGATAAGCCTCACGGGACCGTATCACAAAGGGCTACAAACTAGTATAACTGTTGCATTCAATCCAAGGTTAGATATACCTTAAATTTCAAGGATGAAGAAGATAAAAGATCGCCCGGTTGTCGGAATCCCTTTTCCTGTGATCTCCTGGAAACATAAAGTACTTCAAGCACAGACCAAAACGGATAAAAATTGGTGCAAAACTATTGTGGAAGTCTCATCTTTAATTTGAAATCAAAATAAAGACTCGAAGCACCATAGATTGTATTGTAGTGTTCAGCAAAAGTTCACGATTTAGCTAGATTTCTACCGCCCAAGAAAGAGTTTGCCACAAGACGATCAAAAGACATTAAAATCTTCACAATCAAACAAGCATCAAGACTACGATGATCGATCGTCTCAAACACCACCACAAGTATCCGAAAAATCTTTCAAGATCTGGTAATGGTGAAAGGTCCCTTAGAGAGGGATGGTTTCATCATTAGCACGAAAGGTTTAAGGGGGTATTTTGGTCTTTATTTTTAAATTCAAGATTTTATTGTAATTTCTTTTAATTGTAATTAGGTTTAGTTTTGAGCATCCACACCTGTTTTGTGGATCCACTATAAATATAAACCTAGGGCAATTGTAAAGGGGCCGGATCATTCAATAATGAAATAGAGGCATTAAGCTTGTTTCCACTTATCTTCTTGCTCCTAACCCTTAGATCTAGCATCGAAGAGAGAAAATTTTCATAGAGAGAAACTACCCCTAGCCCTAGCTAGCCACGTGGTTCTAACCCTCTCTTCCTCTTCTCCCTTTCCTCCCTCTCTTCTACTCGTTACTTGCCCCGTGCAGTGTCAGCAGAGAACGCACAGCTGCGTCTCTCGCCCCTCGCATCTCTAGCACGGACATAGCAAAACCTGTGGTAATGTATAACACCTTGTTATCCTACACACACTCGACCCAATACCCCTCAGAGTCAACCTAAGGATTTCAACCCTCTGATCATCGCTCTAACTTCCTCTCCGTACGGTCGAGTTGAGTTGTGAGAGATGCATATGCTCTCTCCCTCAATCACTTGGGAAGGGTCTTCTTGATTCAAAACATCAAGACGGTTCTAATCCTTTGATTACTCTAATCACCTGGGTGTACATTGTTCGCACGGAGAGGAGATCTTCATCACTTATTTCTCTTTTCCCCTCCTTTCGTCAGCCAGCCCTCATTCGAGCTAGCCACTATAGAGAAATACAGGCGAGTCCATATTGCAGTTTCCAGCGAGAGAGAACAAAGGAACGAGTTGGAAAAGCCTAAGGAGAGTCTGTGTCCAAACGACGCTGGCAAACAGCTAGAGGGCTTCATAATTATGGCTGGCTTCATAATTATTCTAAGAGGGCAAATTGCTCGGGCGTGTCTTGAATACCAAGACGATGAGGTAAGCGCCGAAATGCCCCTTGTTGTAAAATCTCTCTTTTTGTTGGTTCCTATCCGCACGTAGGAGAGTACGCGCTCAACGCGTGCAGATCCTCCCCGATTGTTTGAGAGAAGATTTTCTCGTCGTCCGCACGAATAAAAATCAGGTCCGACCACTTAGTTGTAAAGTGCAAGAGGTTGATGAGATGATTTGCACATTTAGTTTGATAGAATATGGGGTATGTCGCAAAGCTCATAGAGTCGCATTCAAAATTATCGAGGAGAAAGAAACATGTAGTTGTCATCTATATGAGCGTATTGGTATCCCTTGTAGTCATATGCGCAGTATGTTTTATTCTAAAAAATATTCTTGAGTTACCCCAACACTATATAATGGACAGATGGACGAAGTTACAAAGGGAATTTTTCTTAATGGTCGTGGAGTTCAAATACAATCCAACTATGAGGATACCTATTCTACACGCTACAATGACCTATTTCAACGATGTAACATTCTTTTAGTAAATAGTGCAGTGAGTGTGGATTTGTATAAGTATGAAAAGATGGTTGTCGATTGGACATGCGATAAGGTTGCTCCTAGAATTGACGTGGAAAGGTTTCTGTAATACAAGCATCTTCTACCCATGGCAACCCTACATACACAGGATCCCTTGCCCTTTGGTAACTCCCATCATCTCTGTGGCTTCAAATCCACATGTGACCATAAAGGCTCCAATTTATGCAAAGCCAAAGGGGCGACCTAGCCCTTTAATTTTGAAACCTAGGCGTGAGAGAACAAGTAAAAGAAAGTGCAAGGGATGTGCGGTTACAGGTCATGATAAGGATAAATGCCCCTCTTTGTGCAACACATAATATGATATGTCATTTTTTGTGCTTATGAGCTTAAGGTTCTAAATCCAGTTGTTTATAAGCTAATACATTGTATTTATTTTAATAAATCAAGTGTAATTGTTATCAATGTTTTCATGTCTGTTTTTTACATTGCAAATTCTGAAAAATTGAATAACTACCTTGCTATTTAGCTTTGAGCATACCTCCTTATTCTTTAATGTAAGCATAAATTCTTACAGTTATGTAGTTGTATGGTGAGCAGAATTCAAATGGGTTTTAATCATGGAATATTTTCATGGTAGTCCACTATCGTTGAGTTGTTCCTTGTTTTCTATTTTTGTACAAGGGCGCCACTAGTTAGATAATAAAATACATAACTAAGTAGTTTACCATCTTTCGTCGTCATCATCGCCTCTAGGGAATCATTTAGATGATCACGTAAGGTTATCGATATACTTGTGTGTAAAACGACAATACCATGTAATGTACTCTTCCGTAAGCATCCCACCATTCATATCTGTGACAGCTTCAACAGCATGGTCTTGCCATTCGCGCCAATCACTTATCTCCATTTTCAACTCATTTATCCAACTTGTGGGTTGTCTATCGACCTTCTCCCTTCAATCCCACTTTGGAAGCTCAGTAGGAATCCCTTGTGCCTTCTCAAATTATCGAAGCACACAATCGGGCATGTAGTACTCAACGACAATGGTTTAAAAAATGGATCGGTGCCCCGGATCGGGCACCTCAAAAACCCATCCGGATTGGTGAATCAGCGATCCGGATCGAGAATCGGCCAAATCGATTGGATTAAACTTTTAAAAAAATAAAAAAAAATGATTAAAATTTATTATAAATGTCTTTTTTCAGGAATCCAATTAGAATTGAGGGTACTACATTAATAACTTTTGTTTTTTTCATCGTTATGTGAATATTGAGGTGCTCTTTCCCTATGAATAAATTTAAATTTTATCTTATAATATCATCTAATTTTTAAAAAACTTATTTACAATTGTAATAAAAATAATACATTATATAATTTATAATGTAAATAAATGAACAAATAAAATACAGGATTTGATTATCAATATATAATTATGATTAGTAATCAAAGCTGTGACCTTTACAAATAAATAAATCTACAA
The DNA here is from genome assembly GCF_000471905.2 of Amborella trichopoda. Next base: position 4,761,910 of record NW_006494910.1, on the reverse strand, counting down.
AAGTATAGAATTTAGAAATGTAAAGTTGTAAGTATATTATAATAAAATTAAAAACTTTTTTAACTATCATACTTGCAATGTGGGATATTTGACAAAGCAACTTTAAAATAGATTTTAAAGTGGTTTGAGCTAGTGTTATTTTTTTTAATTTTAAAATGTCCAATAAACTAATAATTTTTTTAATGGTCAATAAGCTAGTATTAATATTATTTTTTATTGATCTAATATCCTATGAGTTAGTACTATTTTTTTCTTTTTAATACCTATTTACTAATAACTTAATGTTTAGTATCTAATTATAAAAAGCTTAATTTAATTTTAACAATAGACATCAATATTTGCCCCATATTGTCGAGTGAATTAGACCAAATTAAATGTAAAACCTCAGTAGTGATATCGCAAGTTAATACTTGCCCTATATCGGTGATACCAAATAAACAGTTTAAATTCGATGGCCATGAAGGGTTATTCACCTGGTGCGATTCATTTTATATCTTTGAAAATTTTCATAATCTCATGCATGTCCTAATTTATAAAAGCAATTTTATTGATAGCTGTTCTTTTTACTGCCAAACCATCTTTTTTGTAAAACAAAATGACGCCCTTGTCGGGGATATGGACACATTTGCCCTATATCGAAGCGTGAGGGCACATTACAGCGCATAAAAGACATTGCACGACTCCAACTCACATGATTTATCATAGGGCGTGGTAAAAAGTTGGGTTCGGTAAAAAAAGTGGGAACATGATTTATCATAGGGCGTGGTAAAAAGTTGGGTCTGGTAAGAAAAGTGGGAGACTGTGGCCATCCAGCAAGAATTTCCAATTTCCATCTGTAAGTGGAAGTTTGGTGTGTGTGATGTGTAAAAGTTGGTAAGAAAAAATCGTATGCGTGTAGAACGATAAGCGTCCAAGGGCGAAGAAAACTCTCGATTTCAAAAAAACAGAAAAAAAGAACCATCCGATATCAACGATACTTGGTACGGTCACATCGAAATCCAATTCGGATCGCGTGGTTCCAATTTGGATTGGCAATCTAAGGGATACGGTCACAAAATTCAATCCGTATCATTCGGTTCCAATCTGGATTGGTGATCTCAGCAATGTTTTATTAGGTATGTCTTGTTTTATTAGGTATGTCTGGCACAATGAACTTTCCTAACTAACAATGTCTAATGCACTATATTCCTGTCGGGCCTACTTGTATGGTTCCCAATTCACCTTATAAAACAAAACATGACAACTTCTTGTATGGTTCCCAATTCACCTTATAAAACAAAACCTTATAAAACAAAACATGACACAATAAACAATTTCCTAACTAGCAAGGTCTAATGCACTATATTCCTCTCGGGCCTTCTTGTATGGTTCCCAATTCACCTTATAAAACAAAACATGACACAATAAACACTTACATAAATACATGCACTATATTCCTCTCGGGCATTCTTGTATTGTTCCCAATTCACCTTATAAAACAAAACATGACACAATAAACACTTACATAAATACATGATTGATAAGTCAATTGCAACTATACAAGTAAACATGCACCTCACTAACCAATGCAAGTGTGAGGTTTTCTAGCACTTTGTATGGGTCTTTGTGGCATGATTGTTTAACCAACATGCAAGCTCTAGGCATTTCTAGGTTGATTTGTGTGGACTTGAGAAAGTTGTTGATTGCTTGATTCACTTGAAGCCTCAGTTCAAGAAGGAGCAGACTGGGATTGTTAGGTATATGGGCCCCAAGTGTATATTTTCCTTTTAGATTTATTAAGGTATAAGCTTCAAGACCCAAATCAAGGTATTCATCTCTGTATAAACAGTTGATGTAAATTTTAACAGGAATTGGAAGTTATTTGAACTCCTCATATACCTAGTATATATGTTAAAACCCTTATGTTTCTATAATATAAAATTTAAGGCGAATTTGGCCCCAGTTGTGTTAGTTATCTGATTTATTTCTCTGCTATGGATTCATAATATCATAAATATATTTCCTAACACCTTTTTGGGCAACCATTAGGATACCCTTATCATGAAAATCTTGGATGTTGTGCCTTAGAGCAAACCATTCCTCAATGTTATAGGCATGGTTTTGATGATATTCGCACGATTATCTCAAATTTGCAATGAGGAATCCAAGTCAGAGGCAATTCGAGGAGCTCTTTTTCAAGCTATAATTTTATAATATTAATCATCGAGTCCTTAAAATGAGTGAACTCTCAAGGTATAAAAATGAGCATTACCTGCATCGCTAAGCCATTTCAAAGATGATTCAGACTTGGGATGATATTTTGGCTGATTAATTGTTAATTCATTACTTTATCCACTAACTGGTGCTTCGTCTTGACTGGGCACTTATTCTGAATGGGCCCTATCTACATTCCTAAGATGTTCTGAGGACTGTTTTAACTTGGGATGGGCTGTAGACTCTTCAATTGTTACCGCATTAGGCTCACTATCAGATGAATCTTCACTGTGGTCAAGTTCTTGCTTCATCATCGCTTCATCCGGCTCTTGCCCCAATATGAATTCATCTGGCTCTTACTCTAGTATGATTGGGGACCAATCTCGTGCCCTTTCCTTTACTATCTCATAGCGTGAGACAATTTCGAAATTGAATCAAAAGAGAAAGGCCGAATGGTTTTGCTGGAGAAACTTTTGTATTCAAGAGACACATTTTATATGGCCATACCGATCTTAGAGGTCTTAGAGAGTGAGCAATTGATAACCTTTGATGCAACATCTCTAAATCGATTGGTGAAGTCTATAAAGGCTTGCCGGTATTTTGCGTGGTAGCAACTAATGCACTGAGGGTCATGGTATGTTTATCAATCTCGCGATGTGCGTGACAAATCGTCAGAACAATTCATTGGGAGTTTGATCTAGATATTTAGTAATTACCTCTCAGAACCAGGTAAGAGGTTGTCCTGAGAGTGTACTGGAACATCGTCTTGAGTCGGCGAGGCTTATCTTCGAGTGAAGGGATGCTAAATAAGTAGGAGGTGACATGATTTTCAAGCTCACCCTTCCCATTGAACTTATTTCAAAATTAGGGAATACAAAACCCAACGGAAGGGTTTGCCATATCTGAGAGCATCCTTGACATATGATCTAGGTGGGAGAATATCAGGGACTCCCATTCTATCTAAGGTATGTTTGAATGTGTTCAACTCAAGTTTTAACTTTGCGAGCTTAGTCAACTGAGAGGTCTTAGCCTCATTAGCTGGTTGGTTGCCTAAAGCTATTGGTGTAGACTGTGCAGGTGAGGCAGCCGATGTAGGCTGCACAAGACTCAAGGAAGAAACAGGTTGAGCATGCAAGACAACTGGAGCCAGTTAAGAGGGTGGTGCCTGCAGAGGGGCCTACCTAGGGGATGACAAGAGCAAGTCTGAGGTGCGACCTAGACTGGTAGAGCTGGGGTATGGTAAGTTTGGACCAACAATTGGAACTCACTATCATGGTGGGCCGCATGGGCTGTCCTAGATGGTGATAACTATAGGATGGAGGTGCGATTAGAAGGGAATGAGCCGGTTGGTGTGGCTAACTAGGTAGATAATAGGGTAGTGCAGGAGTTGAGTAGGCTGTGTGCGAGTAGTAGTATGGACCTGGGGTAGCCTGAAGAGGCTGTGCCAATGGGTGAGGGTGTGGAGCCTGAGGTGGGTCCTATATAGATGAAGAGTTTTGTGCTGGAAGGTGTTGTGGTTGTCAAGCCAGAACAACCAATGCTTCAGGACGAGTATTTTGGCAATGCCGGTTCGTTGAGAGGGTGAAACTGACATGACTAATGTTGGTCCAAGACTGAAGGTGTCCCTTGACCTTGACTAGAAGGCTGACATGAGGCAAGATGGGTGATGAGGTCAGCAAGGCTAATTCGCCATAAGAAGGCATTGGCCACACGTATATGCCAATGACACTTAGTTGAGAGGGAATCATAACACTTAGAATCCTCCATGTGGTCACACCTAGGGAGCTTGGGGCGCATGCCCTTATGAGATGAGCCATGGAGCTTGGAACTTTGGCTCTTGGAGCCATTAGACTGGGTCTTAGACGGGCCCTGGCTGTATTGGTCCAGATTCTTGCCCTGAGAGGGTTGACCCAGGTCTAGTTGACCCTGGGGCTCATGCGAGTTAGGAGGTATAGGGTCTCACCAATGGTGTGAATCTTGGTGGCCTTCCCTTTAGCCTTGGATTTGGAGGGAGGAAGTAATCATGCTTCCTTGAGGGCAGCCCCAAGCCAGACGCCCCGACTATAAAGGGTAGCACGAGCCATATAGACCTCCCAGATCGTTGGACTTGGTTGAGTGGGAAGTGGGCTCTCCAGGTTGACCTTGGAGCATGGGACTCTGGACCTGCTAGAGTTAGACTTTGGCTAACCAGAGGTAGGTTAAGCCCAGGCGAAAGAGCCATAGTGCCCAATGGGTGGCCTTGGCTTAGAGGGTTCGGAAATAGTGGACTCGATATCTGAGTAGCCACAGACCACTAACATGGCTCTAGTTCTAGGATGTACGTAATAAGGAGATAGAAGCCAAAACCACTAGGAGGGATCTAATGGACTATGGGTAGGCTAGATTTGGTCAAGGTCACCTAACTATTGAAAAAGTTGAAAACTCGGCTAGGTTTGACTAGGTTCCCACATAAGGCTCCGCTATAAGTCAACGATGGACGCTAAACTTTACTATTGTGGGTTTGTTTTGTGATCAGGAATTCTGCAGAGGGGTACTCGTATCAGCACTAACGCACTCCCAACTGTTTTGCAACAAAACTAGGTTCACGCATGACTTAAATGTAAGAGGTTTTAGAAAATCATTTGAAAACTTTGTTGGATAAGTATGAATTGTGTATGATAAAGGTGTGAAAAATCAACACATTAGTGGTGGGTGCAACTGGTATGATCAGGCAGGCAAGATACAATCAATCTTTAATAATGCAAAAGATAAAGATAGAGCAGAAATGAAAGGATCTCAAAATTTAACTAAGAATAGATAAGATCAAGAATCCCTAAACTAAACAGATCCTATCAAGCAAAAAAAAGAGATAAGAAAGGTTCAAATCTAAGCTGATAAGCAAAAGAAATTCAGATCTGACCTGGTTCCTATCTTTTTATTTTTTATTATTGTATTATTATTTTTTATAGAGTTTCAAATCATTGGAATAAAAAATAAAAAAAATATAGAGATCACAGAGGGCCATAATAGGACCAGAAAAGGGGTTGCCATACGGTTTTTTGTCATTTTGTACAACATGGCATAAATCGACTCAGCTCGAGCGATTATGACATGAGTCAATACGACTTGTGTTGTTCTGTTGGATCCTCCTAGCGGTTTTGGCTTCTATATCTTTTTTTTCTAGGAAATAACACTTAAAATTTATAGGACGCTTTTTATGATCAAAATATACAGATCTGAAGCTCGAGGGCCCCACGGTGGGTGCCAAATTGTATACATGCAAATTTCGACCCATCTTTGAGTGATATTAGCTCAAATTCATGCAAAACGATTTAAATTTTAAGAGATCGATAGAGAGCGGGGATCGCTCAAATTATAGATTTAGAAGCATCACAGGTCTTGTGGATTTGGTCCTCCTCTACTACTTCTAGCGCCAGCTATATAATCTATTTTTTTAGACCTTTAAAAGATTTAATTCCAACTAAATATTAGAAATAAATAAAAATAAATAAATAAATAAATAAATAAAAGAGAGAAATATTACATACCTAGAAAACCCAGAGTTGATGCCTATATCGGGACTGCAGGTTAATTTACACCTTTTGATGCCTTATCTTGCTTTCTTGAAGCATGTCTTTAAAGGTTTTATGTCTAGGTGAACTTGTTCCGAGGATTTTGATTTGTAGATAAATTTTGAGAGGATTTGGGCTTTAGGTCTCTAGCCTAAGGTTTTTTAAGAAATTTTTCTAAGTTTTTAGTTTTTTCTAGGGGTTTTAGGATTTTGTTTCTATTTTTTTAGGGATGTTTGGATAAATTTCCTAATTTTTTAGGATTTTCTAGATTTCTATGTAATTTTCTAATTTACTAGAGGGTTTTCCTAATGTTCTGGGATTTTTTAAGCTCTAAGAGATTTTTTTGGGATTTTCTATATGATTTTTGGGGTCTTTTGGAAGGGGTGTATTTAAAGGTTTGGCCTAAGTATTTATAGTTGATATTTTCAAGATCAATGTTTGAGTCCTAATCCAACTAGGATAGGGGAAAATCAGTCCATTTTTGGGCTTATCTCGTCAGGGAGCCTCAAAAAGTGTTGTCATAAGGTCAAAATCGACTCTAGGCCCATCTAGTCACGCGGCCCGACCCTTCGGGTATCAAGCGGCCCATGCATGACACGGAGTGGGTCACACTGAGGACTGTTCTATCATTTACTGAACAATTTTATTCAGACCATAATTTTCTAATTTTAAGTCGGATTCATGCTATTCTTTGACCGTTGGAAATCTTGCGACCTCCTCTATAATTTATTATCAAATTTGAGTTACTTTTGAGGGGTCTACAAGGTTAGGACTTAAGGGTCATGGTTTCATGTTTATGGGTCTCATATTAGTGATCGGATCAGTTTTCTAGATTCACAATACTCATGGGTGTCTAAGATGACTATTTAAGGGCATTAAGATAGGTTTTGGGTATCTTTGAGATATTGCTAATGGATTTTGGTTCACTATAGTTCACTAAGCTTAGTGTGGTCCTTAGGACTCAAAATTTGAAGTTTTTCAGAATTCCCTAATTTCTAGGGGTGTGTCTACACAAGAGAACCTGTGGGATCCATTGGATGCAGGTGTACCCTAATTTCAAACTTAGACCCAAAGAATTCTTCACTAATTTCTTGAGTTATTACTTGCTAAAAGGCCCACCTTTAAGATGGGAGCTACCTTCAAATGGTTGGTTAAAGCTTAACTTTGATAGAGGTGTAAGGAGCGAAGCACAATAGTTGGATACGGGGATACTAAGAGATAGCCAAGGCAACGTTGTCTGTAGTTACCAGGGACGAATGCATCTTTGTGAAATCATTGAGGTGGAATTGTGCACTTTGAAACAAGGAATCATTAAATTATCCTCCAAGCAAAGGCATCTGGTAGTGGAAGGTGATTCTGCTAATGTGATCAGCTTGTGCAGAAAACCTGAATCTTGTGCTTCAGTTATGGATGAAATTGAACTTCATTTAGCCGAGAGAGAAGTGATTTATTCTCATGTTAACAGAGAAAGGAACGACGCAGCATATGGCTTAGCTAAGGAGCAACAAAAATGGCATATTAACCCCTTTTTCCGCCTTCGTCTCCAATACCTCGTTTTTTCTTCCTTTTTGTCCATTTTATTTTATTCTTTTTACTTATATTTCTTTCATTTTCTCAATGAAAACCCTCTGTAAAATCAAAAAAATAAAAATAAATTGGAAGTACACTTTGTTTTGGCTAATATCAAAAACCTCACCCGGGCGGGTGAACTGGGTACCTATCAGGAGCGAGTTCGCTCGGCTGTCACTGACTCAAGGCAACCTAAAAATAAAAAATATAGGGAAATGATAATAAATAAATAAAAATACCTAAAATGATAAAATCGAAATCTAATAAGAGCTTTAAATCAAAATCAAATAAAAATTTAAAATAAAAAAAAATGTAGGAAAGATAGTGGAAGAAAACTAGCAAAAAAAATCGATCTTAATGGTTTTTGGTTTTCTGATTAAAAACATTTGTTAGGCCTTTTGTAGAAATAAGAACATTTTGAGATAATTTGAATGAATTTGGTGAAAGAATGAGTAAAAACTCAATGATTTTCGATTTTGAGTTAAAAAAATCCCAAAATTTTGACTCTATATCCCACCAAATAAGGCCTTTGATTCAACAACGTATGATATGGAGGGATCCAGAATTATCATTTTAAAGAAAAAAATCAAACAATTTGGTAATGATTGAAGGAGAAATCAAGAAATCAATATAAAGGTAGGTTGGATTTCAAAAAATAATGAAAATTTTTTTTTCAAAAAATGAAAACAAAAAAAGAAAAAATTTTGACCTTAAATTTTCATATATTTTGGTTTTGGATTGGAAAAATTCCATAGGTTTATTGTAAATCAGCAAGATATGAACAAATACGACAAATTTGATATATTTTCATGAAGAAATAACAAATTTGATATATTTTCATAAGAGAGAGATACCCATACTTTTCCATATTCATGGTTGTTTGATGGTATTTTTGACACACTTATATCTCCGGTACAAATAAAATAGAAGCCAGTAATAACTTGAGTCCGTAGGTACCAAAAATGCACGTGGACTACAGAAGTCCTAACCAAATAACCCCCATTTTTCGAAAGCCCTGATGACGATGCCAGATCAGCCCCAAATTAATCACATGGGTCACCCGTGGCAATACAAGGCCCCTCAAGTTTCGTTCAATTTTGATGTGAATCAAAGAAAGCAGGTAGAAATCAGTTTTCGACCCAGGCTCCTAACATGTTGACGGTGCACCATAATTAATACTCTACTCTGGAGACCTCCAATGACCATGGGACCACTATCAGTGGACTTGGGAGGTCAAGAATAGTCACCATGCCAAATTTCGGCGCACTCCGACCCTCCTGGGTCCCGCTGCCTCAAAGATACCATGTTTTTAGCAACTAACAGTACACCACAATTGGGGAAACCCAATATAGAGGACTCTGGCGACCATGGGACCACTGCCAGTAGACTTGAGAGATTAAGAATAGTTACCAAGCCAAACTTCAGAGCGATCTGGCCCTCTTGGGTTCTGCTGCCCAAAAATGGCAAGTTTCTAATTATTGTGGGACCACCACTGTTAGATTCAAAAGGCAAAAAAAAGTTACCCACATCAAATTTCAGCCCAATCCAACCTTCTTATGTCGTACTTTCCACAAAAGGCAGAGATTTTTACTATTTACGTATGAACACTTGAGCCAATTACTATTTATAGTAACAGTATTTTCTAAGGACCGGATGGATTTTGTGATGCTCATAACTCCCTCACCTTGAAGTCAATGGTCCCCAAATTCGGGTATGTCGTTCCCCTCACTTAGACCTACGTTTTGGTGGGTGGCACGCACCGTGAGGTGACCCGAACATGAAGAAATTAAGGGACGAAAATCTTAAGAAAGTGGTGGGAAGAGGTAGCAATTGCCAGCAACGTGCATGCTTATTCAAGGGGGCATAACATAGGATTTGGGTACTAATGACTTCAAGTATGAGTTTATTGCGGCTGTGACTTAAATGGATTCATTTTGAGTACTCATAGACTTGAAATGGAAGCTCGGAAAGCATCATATCAAGGTTAGAAAGAAGGCACATTTTTCGGCCCTGGAATTCCACTTTCCGACAACTTTTAAAATTGCTAAAGTGATCAAATGAATACCAAATCGCGAGGTTTTTATCACAAAATGATCATAAAGACTTCTCCAACAATTTGTGATGAAAAGAATGACCAAGAACAAGGCAAAATGAGCATGGTTGAAGAAACAAGAAAGCAAGTTTATGGGTTTTGGCCGGAATTCCAAAACACGGCCAAAAACAATGGGTATCAAAACAATCCCCTCAGCGAGCTAAACGTTCCTATGGCATTTTCTCAATCGAAAAACACCCAGAAGACACCAAAAGGAAGTCCGAAGCATGGTCATGGCAAGAGGCCTTTGAGGGATGGTTTTGCCAGTTTCAAGTTTGTCGCTAGGGGCAATTTTGTCATTTTTCCCAAAAATGGGATTAATTCATGAAATTATTTTATTTGTATTTTTCAATAATTTAGCCTTCTTTTGAGCATCCACTCATGTTTCAAGGGGGATGATATAAGAGTATGTTATGCTAATTTGTAACTCTAAGCACACAAGTTATCAAAAATAGAGTGTTCTTGAGCTTATTTTTTTTATGCATGTTTTCCCTTTACGTGTGCGAGAGAAGAGAGAGAATATTTGTGCCCCTCTTGTACCTTGCCCGTAGACCACCAACCAACCATCGAGCAACCCCTCTAGTCCATAGCCCATTTCAAGCCATAGGCCCCTCCCCTAACCCTCTCTAACCAACCTGGACCCATAATCCCTTAGCCCATTGGTACCATCCTTCCACAAAGGGTCCAAGCCTGCACCAAGAGGACTCAAAGCAGCCTAGTTCACCGTTAAGTAAACGGGTCATGTCACTTTTTTTTAGTTCTTTCTCTCTTCGTTCTCTTATCCCATTTGTCTGGACTGGCAATCACTGTTGATCCGTCCTTCTTCCTCTCTGTCACCCTCTCTTCCTTTCTCATCTGGACCGACACTTATTGCTGGTCCGTCACTTTTTTTCACTCTCCTTTCCTTTTGCCTCTCTTTCTCGCTCATATGGATCGGCACCCACTGCCGGTTCATTTCTTTTATCTATGTCATTCCCCACTAATATCTCTTGTTTGTCTCTCTCACTCACTTTTGTCTATCTCTCTCGTCTGGATCGGCATCCACTGCCAGTCCATCACTTCTCTCACTCTCCTTCCTTTTTATCCCTCTCTCTTCTGCACCAACACCCACTACCGGTCTGTCACTTCTCTCATCATTCTCTCTCCCTTGTTTGGACCGGCACCCATTGTCGATTTGTTTCTTCTATCTCTCTCATTCCCCTCTAATATCTCTATCTCATCTGGATCGACACCCACTGTTGATCTGTCTCTCTCACTCTTATTTATCTCTCTCTCGCCTGGATCGACACTCATTGTTGATCCGTCACTTCTCTTGATGTCCTTCCCTTTTATCCCTCTCTCTAGACCGGCACCCACTGCCGATCTGTCACTTCTCTCATCTCTCTCACTCTCTTTTGTCTCTCTCTCTCTCATTTGGACCAGCACCCACTACTGGTCCATCACTTGTCTCACTCTCCTTCCCTTTTATCTCTCTCTCTCTCTCTCGTCTTAATTGACACTCACTGTCGGTCCTTTTCTTCTATCTCTCTCATTCCCCTCTAATCTCTCTCTCGTCTGGACCGACACCCACTGCTGATCCATCTCTCTCAACCCCTTTTGTCTCTCTCTCTCTCTCATTTGGATCAGCACCCATTGTCAGTCTGTCACATTCTTTCACTCTCCTTTCATTTTATCCCTCTCTCGTCTAGACTGGCACCCATTGCCGGTCTGTCACTTCTTTCACTCTCCTTCCCTTTTTTCTTTCTTTCTCTCTCTCTCTCTCTCTCTCTCTCTCGTCTAGACCGACACCCACTGCTGGTCTGTTTCTTCTATCTCTCTCATTCCCCTCTAATATCTCTCTCTCTCTCTCTCGTTTGGACCGGCACCCACTATGCTGTCTCTCTCGTCAGGACCGGCACCCACTACCGGTATGTTTCTTCTATCTCTCTCATTCCACTCTAATATCTCTCTCTCTTCTAGACCAACACCCATTGCCAGTTCGTCTCTCTCATATCCCTTATTACGCATTGTCTCTTTCCCTTGTCTAGACTGGCACCCACTGCTGGTATGTCACTTCTCTCCCTCTCCCTCTCTAGTCTAGACTAGCAGTCACTGCTTGTCCGTCTTCCTTTTATGCTTTTTCTCTTTAAATGTTAAGGACCCAGGTCTCCGGCCCAAGCCTGACACTTTCTCAAAATTCTAAGGTTTTTAAACTTCCCTCTTGGTCTTCTAATCCTTAGAATTTGTTGAAACTCTTATGTTAAAAAAAAAATTTATTCATTAAACTCTTGGCCTCTCAAAGACTCTCAATGTTCTCTAAATTCCCTGGTACTCTAAACTCTCTTAAAGCTCTCTAATTTCTAATTTCTAAAACTCCGTTAATGTTTTAATTGTCTCATCTAAAAAATCTTTAAACTCTCATTCCCAAAAACCTTAAATCTCCCTTAACTATTTCAAACACTCTAAACTCTTACTCGTTTCATCCTTAAAGTCTTTTAAACCCCCAAACTCTCAGATCTCTTAGATTCTCCCTCACACCTTCAATTCTCTTACACTCTCCCTCTAACTTTCAAAGTTCTAAAATTCTTCAAATTCTCTCTCTAGCCCTCCCCCCCCCCCCCCCCCACTCCCAAACTCTTTCAAGCTCTTTAAACTCAATCTCTCTAAAATCTGAAATCTCTCTTAATCCCTCATATCTTACTCTCTTAAAACCTCTTACTTTCACATTCTCTTTTCTCTCCCAACTCTTAATTCCCTCTCTTAATTCTCAACTCTTAAAAAATAAAAAAAAACCTCGAACTTTCTCTATCTAAGTTTCTTAAAATCTCAAATCTTCCTTCAAACTCTCAAATCACCTTTTAAATTTTCAAACCCTCTCACTCTTAAACTCTCTTTTTTCTCTCAAGATGTCTTACTCTCACTTCTCTCTAAATTTCTCTTTCCAAACTATTAATCCCTCCTTCTCATTCCCTCATTTTTTTTTCTTTGGTTTATTTATCTTTCTTCTCTTCCTTTCCTCTCCTCTTATATTTCGTCGCTTCTCGCAAGGGTCACTTTTGGTTAAGGTCCCTTCAGGGTAATCACCAAAAGTGGGGCTTTCAGAGGAGTTTTCTTCTCTTCTCTTCTTCCATTTCATCGCTTCTCATGGGGGTGACTCTTGGTTAAGGTCCCTTCGAGGTAATCACCATAAGTGGGGCTTTTAGAATAGTTATTTCGTTTTATTATTATTATTATTATTATTATTATTATTCTCTTCTGCATATGTCCAGTCATTAGGGGGCTTCGCTGAGGGTCATCCTGTTTGGGCTAGCCCTAGTATGCAATCCTCAAAGCATCCTCTGGGGCCGGCGAATTTGGGTTCGATGCCTTCCCGTGCCACCCTAGATGCCTCTTAGGGGAGGTGGCGTCAAAAGGCTGTCAATTGCTCAATTACCTCATTTTCCCCTGTCCATAAGTACATACTTTATTTTATCTCTCCTTCTCTTATTTTTATCCCCTCTTCTTCGACCAATCATTACTGCTCGTCTCTCCTCCCATACCCATCAAGACTGCTCTTCAAGGAAAAGCCAAAGTTAATGAACCCTCATTTAGCCATCTTACATATGTGTGTGTTTAATAGGGCATTGTGTGAATCAAGGGAATCAGCATCGGACGGAGCCGAGAGGCAGGGGGCTTTCAAGTCTGATCTAAACAGGCTCCTGAGAGCCCGGACATGTCCACGAACCCAAACCGCGATGAGTTACATACCTAAATCCCTCATCGTGCTAAAATCTCCTTCACTATTGGTCACCTATCCATATGCACCTTCGCACATAGTTTTTTGAGGGGGTGTTCCCCGAACCCAGGTCAAGTCCGATCCTGGGTCGTCGAGATCGAGGCCCAATCTGCTGGTGACTCCACTAGGGACACGTCACCTCAAAGAGTGGCCAGGTTTGCTTGACCACTCACTGCGCACTTCCTCTCATCGCTCTAGGATGGCACTGGGGTTCTCTAACTCCTAATTCCATGTTGGGGATTTCATGATCCGCATACCTGGAAACATGTTCTTTGGGAATGAGGCTCCCAAAACCTCACTTCTCGTCTTTCTCTTCCATGCAAACCTAGTTGCACGTGCCTAGGCTCTGGCCCAGACCCAGGTGAGGGTGGACTCTAAAGTCCCCCACTACTCTTCTCACACCAGTGGCCCAGCCTCTGGTGTTGCTTGCATTGGTGGCACGAAGGCCACCTCCTCTTTCACTCACCCCGCGACTGGTGGCAAACCTACCGGTCTTATTGCTCGAGGCAGCGGAAAGGCCACCCCTGTCCCCCTCACAACTGGCAACCAGCTTGACGTTGCCTCTGTGGGAAGCCGAAAGGCCACTCCCCATACTCCACATGTGTCTGCTAGCACCCTACGTGCCGCCGCCTTGCCCACACATCATAATGGCAGTTTGTCCGCCGGCCCTTCATAGGCAGGGTGCACTAGGCATCCCGAACCACTCACTTATAAGGTAGGCCCTAACCACTTGTCGGTTCAACACATAGGGTAGGCCCTAAGGCTCTTCCCTCACACACACTCCAAAGGACTAGCGGTCACCTGTCGGTCCCTCTTCACAGGGCAGGCTTAGGGTTGCCCCAACTCACTCTCATGCGCTAAGTCTCTTAGGATCGGGCCCTACACTAAAGGTCGGTCTGAAGGCCACACCACCCACAATACTACATAGTCCCTTTGCTCGGGGTGGCTCGAAGGCTAAACCCCGAAGAGCACAAGACCGACGAGTCACTCGTCAGTCGCAACTGCACATGCCTATGCACAGTGGGTAGGGGCCACACGGCCACTGCTCCACACGTACTGCAAGGCAAGCAGTGCCTCTAAGGCTAGACCCTCTTCCCCAAGTCTGGTTGACCATAAGGCCACTCAAAGCACCCCTTCCGATCGTGCACATGCACGGGGGACAACTGCTGCCTCGAGCTCCCGACCGAAGGGCTACTAATGCGAAGTCTCACCAGCTCACATCCCTCCTCCTCCTCAAAAACCCTTGACCACATGGTACTCCAAAACCTTCCCGGCAAGTACCCTTCTTACCACTCCCCAGAACTCCCATGCACCCCCTCACCCTAAACGACAGGCGCGGGGCAAGATCCCTTTGCTCAAGAAAGTCGGGGGCTCTCCAAGGTAGCCTCGAAGCCTCCTCCCCCAGGTCACCATATCCTCCCTCAACTCATGGAGGTGGCCCTAACCTATCTAAGGAGAGCAAACCACCTCAATTCCCCCTCTCAGTTCCAATTCTGGGAGAGGGTCTATTGGAATCTGCAAATCTGGCACAAGAAGGGTGTGCAGATTCCCCCAAGGAAGAAGGTCAAGACACCTCTTGTAGCCAAGGCTCACAACCTCTTAAAGAGGAATCCCTTGCATCCGTTGCAAGCGGCTTCCACATCAGACACAGAACGTGGTCCAATGCATGGTCATCGAGGATGAACTTCATCCCCCAAGCCAGCGGTCTTGGTCCGTCACAAACCAATGATCATATGTGCCCTTAGTCAGGCTCAGACTCAGTCGAGGCACCCTTAACCTCTTTTAATCGGACTCCTTGACCGAGCCATCAGGCGATATCAAACGCACACAGCCCCCAAGGCACCCCTACCAAAAGGGAGAGCTGACATAATGGTGGTCGATCAGACTGAGGATCTTGCCTAAGACCCCTTGCCCCAAGGCCCGATCACCTAGGTCAATGAGACCCTCTGGTCCATCATAGATTGACTCAAGGAGATCGAGAGCGCTAGACTCCAGGAGAATTCATGCCACCCTAGGGTCACCTCTCCTCCAGCACCCCCCTTCGTGGGTGAGGAACACAGACCACCACCTTGTCCAGCACAAACCCCTCCTCCCCCGTACTCACCCAATATGATATACAAGCCATGGTTAATCACTCTATCTGGAGCCTGCAAACACCCAGGTAAATGGCTTCATATCGCAAGCTGTACCCAGCCTTCATTGAGCAGCTCTTGTTCCCTTCCACTTACCAAAAGGGGGGGCTACCAGTACTAGCTCCCCTCAGCAACATGTGGCACACCGTGTCCGCATGCCAAGAGTCAGCATCATATAGCAGGCTACACCTCTGGCAGTTTATAGAAACCCTGGATGGACCAACCTTCAAATGCTATGCCCGATTGCTGTCAAACTTTGTCCACTCTTGGGAAATGGAGCCCCTTTTCTATAAACATTTCTATGAGGTTGAGCAAGAGGTGCGGGCCATAGAACTCCATCCCATGACTCAAGGACCGAATGAACCAGTGGACAAGTTCATCCAAAGACAGAGGGATTTGGTTGTATACCAAAGCAACCCCATGCCCGAGTTAGAAGCAATTTATACTTGTGTGTGCAACATGCATCAAGAGATCTCTCTGCATGTTGAAGGCTCACCCGTACCTTCTTCGAGATGATCTCGAAGATGGTGTGCATTGAAAGTCTGTTTAAGCATCATGGCGATGCACAACCCTCGAATGGAGGAACAAACTAGAACTCTGCCAATGACTGCCCTGGGCCTCGGGGCAATCAACAAAAAGATGTGGTGAGCGCCTCAATCACTGCCACACCAAACAACCCAAAAGCACCTACTGGCCCGACTCCCCTCCAAACCCTAGACATGTTTGGGGCATATTGCAATCTTAAACCCCAGGGGAACCTCAACAAGTGCCACAACAACCTCATGCCTGCAATCGGGTGCCCCCACCCACAAATCTCTATCAAAAAGACATTTTCTTGGAGAGGAAGAACATGAAGTATAGCTTCAATAAGGAATGAGTCCCGACCATCCTTGATATGTTATTGGAACAAGGGATGATCACCGTTCCCATGGCAAGGAGGCCGGATGAAGTTGGTCTTACCAACAACAAGAAGTACTGTGGCTACCACCGCATGTTGAGTCACCCAATTCAGGAGTGCTTCATCCTTAAGGATCACATTGGAGACACTCAAGAAGGCATTTGAAGCAGCCGAAGCATCTCATGTAATCGCGATCAAAGATGACCAATCTCAGATTCTCCACCCAAGAGACCTGTCCCTCACATGCATATCAGTCTTGTGTGAAGTCATGATCGAGAAGGAGATGATCTGCCCCCTTCCCTCTAAGGAACGAAGGTGCATTCTCTCGGGACGCGAAGAGCTCTGGTGTATATACCATCAGCATAGAGGACACGACATCCTTGAATGTCGTGCCTTTATGACCTTCGCAAAGAAGCTCATCACCAAGGGTGAGCTGTTCCTGTCTCTACCACCCCCCTCGGATGATGAACTCAACCCGGCCTCGGAGCTAGAAGTTCAAGAAGTCAGCGAAGCTGAGTCACCGTGCAACAGGCCCTCCCATGAGCTGTCAATGTCCCAGCCATGGCAAGTCTATCAAGGACGAGCCGAGATGAAAGCACTCAAGAGAGAGGCGGTTCACCAAACCAACATGGCACCTAGGACATGCGGACTGCTCAAGCCTGCCCCCGTCAACAAGAAGGGGAAAGGCAAGCGAGCACCTCGGTCCGCACGTCGAAAAAGGAGGATACCTCAGCCTTCGGATGAACCCGAGTTTCTTCCTCCAGTTCCACCTCTCCCAACTCTACATGACTTCCTTCCCCAACACGCCTTGTCAACCAAGGGCTGCCAGGGTGTGAACTTGGAAGAAAGCCAAGATAACCCTACAAAAAAGCATCCTCTTGCACTATGCCTTCCCCAGCTGGTAAGGGTGATGACTCTAAAAGCACCCCTCAACAGTCCATGCAGGGTAAAGACCTTAAAGATCCCCTACAAACATCCAATAAGGGTTATCATATTAAAAGATCCTCGATTACGTCCAATGAGAGTGAAGACATTAAAAGAATCTCTGAGTCTAATACAGGTGATGACCCCAAAAGCTAACTGGTTCGATCCAATTTGAGCAATGACCCTAAAATATCTCACTCTTCTTCCTCTATCCCTGACTCTTCGGACCCTTCCTCTCTCATTTCCCTTGGAACTCTCGCTTGAATGCCCAGATTTTGATGCTCGTAATGATGAGCTCAAAGATTATAACATCAGCAAGAGGCACTGGAAGCAGCTGAGAAAGGCACTCGCACAGTCTGCTGATTTCTTGAGTGTCGGTGATGCCTTAGCTTACATCATTCAGACGAAGAAACCCCCTCCTACTTTCGAGGAGCTACTCGAGCACTTCTGAAACCCGAAGCCCAAGAAATCTCGATGGCTCCTCGAACCCGGTTTGGAGCAATAGTGGAAGGATATAAGGGGGGAGGCTTCCTCTTCATATGACAAGGAATGCCACATAGTGTCAGCTGTCGATGAAGCGCCCGAGATCGACCAGATCAACTTAAGCTCAAGGAGGAAGCTCATACGTTAGCCCCAAAACTAAAGCAACTAAGGCTCCTACAGTACCCTGGTCCACCACTAGTCCCACGCCCAAATCCACCAGCTCCACCTCCCGAACCTACACCCCCTCTGAAATACCGGGGTTCGCCTCTCATTCTGGGCCTGGGCCCCCTGTTACGCCCCTTTATAGAGCCTCAACCTCCTCAAGCCTCTCGCAACCCTACTCTACCCACACCCACCATGACTATCCAAACAGCCCAACCTGTCTCTAACCTTCCTGCACCCACCACCAACCCTCCATTACCCAGACCTAGTCCACCACCACCCGCAGCCCAAAGACCAGTGGTGAATCCGGTGATACACGACCCAGAGGATGATAAAGTCAAGTATGATGTGGTCGGGCACCTAAGGAGACTCCTTACACTCCTGAGTGTTTACGGCACCCTCATGGTATCAAGAGACTTTTAATCGGCTCTGATTCAGGCTTTGTCTCAGCCCGAGGTTGAGATGATCGAGGTGGATCCGACGATTCTCGATAACTGCATGGCCGTCACTTTCTTAGATGATGACCTTTAGTTAGGCGAGAAGTTTCATAACCGACCCTTGTTTGTGACCGGTGATCTGCATGTCCGCCCAATCAATAGGATAATGCTAAATGGGGGCTCCACAGTGAACCTCATTTGAAGGAAAATTCTTACGTCCATAGGGTTGGGGGACAAGGATCTCAAGCCTTTGACTATCATAGTTCAGGGTTTCAATCAGTCGGGGGAGAATCCAACTGGAACTATCCATCTCCATCTTAAAATCAGAGACCTGAACGACTATACCCAGTTTCATGTGATATAAAAGGACACTTCCTACAACATACTGCTTGGCCATCCTTGGCTCCATGACAATGGGGTGATCCCATCTACCCTCCATCAGTGTTCCAAGGACAGCCAGGATGGGAGACAGTATACAATCTATGCTGGCAAGAGGTCGTTTCCCACTGCCGAGTCCTACGACGCTGATGCAAAGCATTATTTCACTACCTCGGTGTGACCCCGAGAGGCAATGCCACCAAAAGAAGATGAACCTAGTAACACCTCAAGAAGAGTTGAAGGTTCCTCTCATGAGGATATTGAGGACGTGGAAAGGACCCTCTCCAATATGTTTAGGGAAGAGGAGAGGGGTGGAAGAATTTCCCTTCCTCCCATTTGGAAGCACCACCTCAATTCTGCAAAGGACAATGCTCGTCCTCTGTGTCCCCTCCCCCAAAGTCTCACCTAAACGAGCCTCAAGAAGAGCAACCTGTGAGGTAGGAATAGGCCATAGACGTCGAGACCCTCACCCCGAAGGTCACTTACACCTCTGACAACCGAAAGGTCCTACATATCCCAATCGCCCTATTAGAAGAAGAAGTGAAGCGATGAGCCGTTGCTACCAAGGAAACATAACTTAAAGTTCAATGTATCCCTTAGGTTTTGCACATCCCCATCCGTAACAAGGAGGATGTCGATGCTTACCTCACGCCTAGATACACTCCTACGCGCAAGGTCTTACAGATACATGCTTCCTTGCCAAGAGTAGACATAGCTTACCAAATAGTGAACCTTCTCCTCACCTTTGGCTAAAGTCCCCAAGCTCTTCGCCAATAGCACTGCTTCCCAACCATCCCCTCAACCCCTAGATGTAGAGCAAGATGCAATCCTGGAGGTGAAAAGGCAGCATCAAGGAATCTTTGAGCAAGTGAAAATCATGAGAAAAAGGAGACTAAGGTGAAAGAAACTCCACCCCCGCTCAACCCTTCCAAGCCTTTGCACAAGTTTGTCCATGAGACACAAAGGCCTAGTGAGTCTAAATGTTCGCAATGACCAGCTCGCTCGAGCACGTCCAACCCGCCAAGGTGGGACCTCTATAGCCCCCAAGCTCATCTGATCATGACGAACATGGACTACAAGCCCGCGACCAACCAAGGATTGAAGGATGGTAAAGGAGAAGTCACCCCTTTTGTAGTCTTGGAATCTGTGGTCGTCCAGCATGTGAACAGATAGGGCCTCGGATATACGGGAACTCCCGAACCCTCCTCACCGCCACATATTGTTAATGAAACTTTTATTGTGGTAACCTTCTATGACCTCCCCGCTTTACCCGAGGAGGAACTTGCTCAAGCCGTCCATGATCCTCAAGATCTATCTCCTCTTCTCTCCCCATCCCTTTTCCTTGAAACAGACCTTGCTCAAGTCACCATGAACCATCTTTACCTTCACAACCTTCCCCTCTGAAAACAATCCCCGCTCAAATTACTCTAACCCTCACTCTCTCAATCCCCTCTCAAACCAGGTCTTGCCCAAGCTACTCCGGCTTCTCAAGACTCGTCATCTTTTCCCTCTCAACCCCTTTTCCTTGAGATTGTCCTTGTGCAAGTCACCCCGACTTCCCAGGGTCTGTCATCCCCACCTTCTCAACCCCATCCTTTTGAGATAGATCTTACACAAGCCACTCTCCCTCCCCAAGATCTGCCATCTTCCCCTTTTAGGCTCCCTTTTCTTGAAATAGTTCCTTCCCGAGCCACACGAGAGGTAGAGGTCCTCTCCACCTCTCAAATCACCAAGTCCTTGCAGGTATTTGAGATGGAAGGGGAATTGTACGGCTCTAATCCAAGAATGGAAGCCCTGGAATTCAATGAGGGATCCTTTGATCCCTTACCCACTGATGATGAAGAGGTGGAAGAGGCACCCAAGGTATGGGAGGAAGGTGGACAAGCTACAACTGACGATATAGCGTTGGGATCGATTGGGGAAAAAACAGCAAGGGTTTATAATATTCACTTCTATTGTGCATTCATATCAATATAAACATGCAAGGGAAACTATACAATATCAAAGTAAGAAATGGAATGAAAAATCCAGCAACATTCAATCCATAGAGCACAAAGATTTAACGTGGTTCGGTCACAAATCGTGACCTACATCTACGGGAGAATGGTGCAAGACTTTCCTTACTGATTTGGGAAGATTACAAATTGAAATTGAGCTCAAACTATCAATTTCCAGCAGCCCTTTCTGACTCTAAACAGAGCCCAAAAACAAGGCACCAAGAATACCAAAAAATGGGTTCTCTTTAACATTTTCTCTCATTAAAACAAGGCACACATCAAACCCACAATGGAGTTCAAGCCTTTTTCTCACCTTTTCTCTCTAAAATAGAGTATACCAAGCTTTCAAGAGAAAACCCAATTGTAGCCCAATCTCTCTATCTTTCTCTCACTCTTTCTCTCTCGCTAAACAAAAGGGTTTTAATCCCTTTAAAAGAGTAAAGTACATACAACATTACAACCATTGGATTAGATGCAATCCAATGGCCTAAAATAATTTCATATATGTAACAATCTCCCACTTGAAGACAAATCACAATGTCTCTGAAATAATCACCAATGCCGCCCTCTCCATCCACCAGAGGTTATGTCTCCTCCAACCCTGAAAGTCTTCTACACATCATATTATTTCCAGTTGAGACAACCTTTGTCAACATATTAGCAAGGTTCTTCTCAGTGTGAATCTTGTCTACCTACAAATCTCTACACTCGAGGGCCAACCGAATAAATGATATTTAACCTTTATATGCTTTGTCTTGAAGTGATAAGCTGCATTCTTAGCCAGATGAATCGCACTCTGGTTATCACAATGTACAACATAATTATCATGTTTCACCCCAAACTAGCCAAGTAACCTTCTCAACTAAATCATTTCATTCTTTGCCTCAGTCAATGCCACATACCCAGCTTCAGTTGATGGCAAGGAAACAATATCCTGCAACCTTGACATCCAGTTGACTGCACCACCACTAACATTGAAAATGTATCAAGTGGTAGACCTTTTAGTATCACAACATCCTGCATAATCTGCATCTACATAACCAACAACTTCCAATGATGAATTTTCAAAACACAAACATACATTTCGTGTCCCCTTCAAATACCTAATAATCCACTTAACTGCTTGCCAATGTTTCCAATCTAGATTAGACATAAATTTGGAAACAACTCCCACTACATGGGCAATGTCAGGTCTAGTACAAACCATTGTATACATCAAACTGCCCACTACAAAAGTGTATGGAACATTCTTCATCTTCCTTCTATCTACCTCATTCATTGAAGAGTTCCTTTTAGACAACTTGAAATGTGCAGCTAATGGCGTAGAAACAAGTTCACAGTCAATCATATTGAAGCGCTCAAGAACTTTAGAAATATATTCAGATTGACTTAATCAAAGCTTAGCTTACTTTCTGTCTCTATGGATGTACATGCCCAAAATCTTCTTGGCTGGTCCAAGATCCTTGGTGGTAAATTCTTCGACATATCAAGCTTTAAATGCTTGATTTCACTCAGATCATTGCTAGCAATAAGTATATCATTAACATAAAGTAACAAAACAGTAAAAGAATCATATGTTGAACCCTTGAAGTACACACAATGATTAAAATTGCATCTAGAATGACCTTCACCTAGCATAAAACTGTCAAATTTCTTAGACCATTGCCTAGATGCTTGTTTCAAACCATGCAGTCCCCTTTACAACTTGCAAACCAAGTTATGATTGTTTTTTTTCTCAAAACCTTTAGGTTGATACATATAAATTGTTTCATCAAGATCACCATGCAAGAAAACAGTTTTAATATGAAGTTGTTCTAGCTCCAAATTCAAGTTAGCAACCAAAGATAAAAAGATTCTAATAGAGCTATGCTTAACAACATGAGCAAAAAATTATTTAAAATCAACACCTGGTTTTTTCCTATAACCTTTCACCACAAGTCTGGCCTTATATGGCATAAGACCATTTGCCTCCCACTTAATAGCGTATACCCATATATTCAACAATGCTTTCCTCCCATATGGAAGTTTCACGAACTCCCACGTATCATTCTTATGCAAAGCATCAATCTCCTCCTCCTTTGCCTTATGCCACCTTTCAGCATTAGGGCAATAAATAGCCTCCTGAAAAGTACTCAGGTTTACCACTATCAGTATACAAAACATAATATAAGGAAGGTGAATACATTTGTGTGGGCTTGTGAGGGTGTATGGATCTTCTCAATTTTGGCTCAAGTGTAACTGATAGTCCTTATTCATCTTGATTTAATTCAGTGTCATCCTCATAACTAGCATCACCTCCATCAAAGCGGTCTTGAGCTTGAGCTTGACTCTCTTACACTTGCCGAGGTAAAACAATGGCATTTGGTTCTTGTATATCCACAATAAGCCTTTCTTGTTTTTTCTCTTCTTGCTTCTTTATAGCAAATATTACATTCTCATTAAAAAAAATATCTCAACTTTTAGTAGTCTTCTGTGCAATAAGATCCCTAATACTATAACCTCTATCATCACCACCATACCCAAGAAAAGACATCTTCTTGACTTGGCATCCAGCTTGGCTCTACTTTCACTAGGCACTTGAACATAAGCTTCACACACAAATGTTCTCAAGTGTTCATATGACACACTTTTACCTCTCCATATAATTTCAGGTATTTCACCATTCAAGGGTGCACTAGGAGATCTATCGATCAAATATACTGTTGTATTAGCAGCTTTTGTCCAAAAGTGCTTATCAAGACCAGATTGTGATAGCATGCTTCTTATTCTTTCAATGATGGTCATATTCATCCTCTCAATGACATCATTTTGTTGTGGTGTCCCATGAATAGTCCTTACTCTACGAATGCCATTCTCTTTACAAAAAGTATCAAAAGCATTCGAGCATTATTCATCACCATTATCAGTTTGCAAGCATTTTATAAATCTCTCTGTTTCTTTTTCAATCTTGGCTTGGAAAACCTTGAAAACTTCAAAAACTTAATCCTTAGATGCCAATGGATACAACCAACACTTTTTAAAATAATCATATAAAAAAGTGACAAAATAATAAGCTCCACCAAGAGATTTAACATTAACATGGCCACAAACATATGAATAAATCATTTCTAATGCTTTACTTTTTCTATGAGATTCAGTTCTTTTAAAACTAACTCTATGTTTCTTACCCATGGTACAATGATCACAAAAATCAAGAAAGGAATGCTTAGAAATAAGTCCTGCTGCCAATGCTTGATTTGATTCAGTAAGTATTTGTGTGGATGCCTTTCTAGTCTCTTCATTTAATAATGAAGCTACAATAGCTTTTAAATTAAACTTGTTACTCATTGTATTAGTCACAGTGGTAACCAAGGTATCCCAACTAGCAGGCAAAGAGCTCAGCAAAAGCAAACATAATACTTCTTCATCCAAATTCACTTTCAAAGACCTCAATTATGCAAAAATTGAATTAAATTCACTCATATGCGCCTAATTGTAGCACTTTCTTTCATTTTCAAAAGAAATAATTTTTTTATCGCATGCATTTTATTTGCACCAAAGGGTTGCTCTAAGGATTGCCAAAGCTGTGCAAATGTTTTATATTGACAAACATCAAATAAAATTGATGGTGAAATACATGGTCTAATAGCTGCCTAACATTTTCGATCAAGAATATCCCATTCCCAATCTTCCATTCCAACAGGCATGGCCTGTTTACCTCGAAGTGGCCGATCCAATTCTTTTCCAACATGATAATCTTCTATTATCATTTTTCATATTGGCCAATTACTTTGATTTAATTTTTCAAATTCCATTGCCTTTTCTATTTTCAAGAAAAATATAACAAATAACCACAATAGCAAAAAAAACCCTTTCTTCACAGACACAATGAAGAACAAACCTTAAGCTCTGATACCAGTTGTTGGGATTGATTGGTGAAAAACAGCTAAGGTTTATAATATTCACAGCTATTGTGCATTCATATCAATATAAACATGCAATGGAAACTACACAATATCAAAGCAAGAACATGGAATGAAAAATCCAACAACATTCAATCCACAGAGCATAAAGATTTAACGTGGTTTGGTCACAAATCGTGACCTACATCCACGGGAGAATGACGCAAGACTTTACTTACTGATTTGAGAAGATTATAAATTGAAATCGAGCTCAAAATATCAATTTCAAGCAGCCCTTTCTTATTCTAAACAGAGCTAAAAAACAAGGCACCAAGAACACCAAAAAATGGGTTCTCTTTGACACTTTCTCTCACTAAAACAAGGCACACAACAAACCCACAATGGAGTTCAAGCCTTTTTATCACTTTTTCTATCTAAAACAGAGCATATCAAGCTCTCAAGAGAAAACCAAATTACAACCCAATCTCTCTATCTTTCTCTCTGTAAACAAAAGGGTTTTAATCCCTTTGCAAGAGTAAAGTTCCTACAACACCACAACCATTAGATTAGATGCAATCCAATGGCCCAAAATAAAAGAGAGAAAAGTTAAATAAAACTCTCACATGTGTGATTTGTTTTCACACATGTAACATATAGAATAAGTAAACTTGGGTGATAAAACTGACCCAAGGCCGATCAATATCTCAGCTATCATGTCACCTGAAGAGAAGAAAGAATACTGGTTAGATGCCTCGATCTCACCCTCGGGTTGGGTTAACCTGGTGGAACGTGTCTCGGGTTTTAAAGAGAACCTGGGACCTGAGATCGCTCTCTCGAGAACCTTGTGTATAAAACAAGGGCAGGTACACCAACCGGTGAGAGAGGAATTAGGGTGTGAGGCCGGACACATCTCACGTGGGTTCGTGACGCACTCGGGCTGACTCACATGGGCGTCCTCTTAGATCACGATGGAAAGTCCCCCAAGCCTATGGCTGTTTCGTGATCGCCTCCCTTGACCTGTTCTTTCATGTTTCTGGAATCGCACACACACATGTTAATATACAAGACAAGTGAGTTAGAGGACCTCACTTTGTCTTTAGTTGAATGCATACGCGTGTACATTCGAGGGGTAGAATAAAGAAATGGAGACTATTCTGACGTTCACCTAGTCTTCCAGACGAAGGAAAGAGAGCAGAATAGAGATGAGAGGAAAGAAGGGGGGAATGTTTAAAAAACGAAAGATTAATATGGCTTTCAACTAATCTCTCAAAGAGAAGAAAAATAAACTCTTAGAGGCTGGTCTGCTTTGCACCCAGTGCTCCAAGGAATAAACTTTAAAGATTGGTATGGCTTTCAACTAGCACTTTAAAGAAATGACTCTAAAGACTAGTATGGCTTTCAACCAGTACTGTAAAGGAAGGGCTTTAAAGATTGATATGGCTTTCAACTAGTACTTTAAAGAAATGGTTATAAAGATTGGTATGGCTTTCAATCAGTACTTTAAATATGAAATGTGTGCTTTTAGAAATGAATGAAGATTAATATCGTCAATAGAGAGAAAGAGAGTAGGAAGAAATAGAATAAGGGAAGAGAAGAGAAGAAAAGAGATGATAGATACGAATAAGAGAGAAGAAATTTGACCAGGCAGCCAGACTGTCACAAGGGCAAGACAAGTGCGATGGCTGATTTGGCATAGTAGCTAGACATGCACAATGGCTCTGACTGGCACGACAGCTAAACTACTCGACATCAAAACCAACACACGGACTAATCTGGCACAACGGTTAGCTTGACATAACAGCTAGACAGGCACGGGGACTCAGACTGGCACTGCGGCTAAATTGCTCGACGGCAAGACTAACTTTGCAGCACAAGGCTTAACCTGTCCTCTGATCAAACGAGAGAAGAAAAGTGAAGAGAGGAGAGACAGAGAAGAGAAGAAGAGGGGAAGATGAAGAGTTAGAGAAGAGACAAAGAAAATGAGAGAGGGAAGAGAAATAAGGAAAAAGAGGAGAGGTAACAGAGATAGACGAGAGATAAGAGACAGAGGACATAAGAGTGAGAAAAGAATGAGGACAAAGGAAAGAAGGGAGATAAGGGAGATAAGAGAGAGGAGAGAGATAAGGGAGAGAGGAAACAGAGAGGGAGGAAGGGAGAGAGAGAAAAGAAAAGGAGGAGAGGGAAGAGGAGAGAGAAGAGAGAGAAGGAACAAAAGAGAGGGAAGATAAGAGAGAAGAAAGAGAAAAGAGAAGGAAGAGAAGAGTCATGGACGGCGATGAGCTCTGCTGTCCAACAGGAGAGAGAGAAAGAGAAAGAACATGGATGGTGATGGATTCTGTCATTCATAACAGAAGAGAGAGAAAGAAAGAGAACATGGACAGTGATAAGCTCTGCCGTCCATGACATGAGAAAGAAAGAGAATGCACATGGGCGGTGATAGGTTTTGTCGTTCATGACAAGAGAGGGAGAAAGAGAAAGGACATGGACGACAATATGTTCTACCATCCATGGTAGGAGAGAGAGAAAGAGAAAAAACATAGACGGCAATAGGTTCTGTCGTACATGACAAGAGAGGGAGAAAGAGAAAAACTATGGACGGCAATAACCTCTATCGTCCATGACAAGAGAGAGAGAAAGAGAGAGAATATAGACGACGATAGGTTATGTTGTCAATGACAGAAGAGAGAGAAAGAGAAAGAACATGGGCAGTGATGGGTCCATCGTCCATGACTGGGTAAAGAAAAGAAGAATTATGCATGGCAATAAGCACTGTCGTGCATGACAAGTGAGAGAGAGAGAGATAGAGAGAGAGAGAGAGAGAGAGAGAGAGAAGAATAGATATGCGCGGTAATAAGCGTCACCATGCATGTGAAGAGGGACTCAGACGTGACCCAACCCGCCACTCGAAAAAGGGCCCGGTCCAGTGTCTTTGTTAGAGAATGGTGTGAAAGACGTCATGCGCTGTGGTTGGTACCGCCGTGCACAACGAGAAGAGAAGGAATATGGACAGAGGCTCGACCCACCACTCGGAAAAGGGCTTGTCTCACTCTACTCATCCTAGAGAGATTGACAGAAGAGGGAGAACATCATGCTCGGTAGTAGATATTGTCGTGCATGCAAAGAAGAAGAGAAAGGAAGAAAGGAGAGTGAAAAAGAAAGGGAGGAGAGAGACAAAAGGAAAGAAAGAAGAAGGAAAAAAGGAAAGAGAGAAGATAGAGAAAAGGAAAGAAAGAAGAAGAAGAGAGAGAAAGAAAGAAGAGGAGAGAGAAAAAATGAAAAGGAAAGAGAAAAAAGAGGAAAGAGAAACAAAAAAGAGGAGAGAGAAAGATAGAAGAGGAGAGAGAAAGAAAGAAAATGAGAGAGAAAGAATGAGGAGAGAGAAAATTATCTTAACCCAATGGTACCAGACCTTTTCTTCTCTCCTCTTTCGCTCTCCAAGACGTGGCCCACAAATCAAGCTAAAGCCTTAATTCTTATTCATTAAATTTGTCTCTAATTGAGGGTTTTTTACATTGAGATATCATGTGTATATATAGAGGTGGGGCCCAAACATGGGTGGATGCTCAAAATTCACCATAATTGTTGAAAATTACAATTTAATTTAATTAAAAGAAATTCTAAAAATGGGACAAAATGACGTTTTGCCCCTGCTCAACAATTTACATATTTCTAATTCAGTCCCTGCTGCTGCCCTAGAACGTGTGCAATCTTCCAAGGCTGATTTGGGGTTGATCCGGTGCTGTTCGGCCAAAAGATGATTGTTTTCTTGTTGGGCTCGAAATGACGATCATTTTGATACCCATTTTGAATCACGGATCACGTTTTTGGGCCATGATCATGCGATGCAAAATTTGTGAGAAACTTGTGATCTTTGGATCAAGATTGCCCCTATTTCTCGACATGTCTTCATGATTTCTTTGCTGAATTACGACGAGCACGCCATCACGATCTTTTGGCAACAAACGCAGCTCGATTTCGTGCCTAAACGACGATTTTCTACTTTTGGGTTTTTGGTCCGAATCTAAATTTTGACGGCTGGAATTTGCAGCAACTTCATCGCCTTCGTGCATCGAATCCAGCCATTCATCATATGCCAGATTTGGCTGGGATGTAGTCTCATACCTCGAGCACGCAATGGAACTGGTTTCACGTCGATCCGTTTTGCAAGCGTCGTGATATGGCTGCTCGATCGAGGTGTGTCACTGCTGATTTTCCTACAACTATTACCACGAATCGTCAACTTCTCTCTAGCTTTTCTCCCTGTTCGGGCAACATCGCAAGCCGTGCCACATATTAAAACGCTCAGCATGATAGTCAAACACGTTCCAAAAATTTGGGCTCGATCCGACTAATACCGAGGGAGATACGACCTTCCAAAGTTGAGCTCGAAACTATGAAAACCAGTCTCCATTAATGGTAGCTGGTGGCAAGGAGGGCGCACGGGAATAGTGTGCGGCCTACCCACTTTTAGTATTTTACCTATAACTTTGTTCTGTAATATTTGATTGAGCCGAAACTTGATTTTTAGGGGTTTTCGACCATACCGAATCCAATGGAGGTGGTCCCATAGCCATTTGATGCTTCTGGTAATAGGTTTCTAGTTATAGGGTCCGTTTTAGGGTGCTAGAGGCTGACTTTTCCCAAACTATTTCTTCATCTGCACTGCCTTAGACATGTCGGATTGTGATGAAACTTGGCAGATGACCTTATGAAGTTCTTAAGAATATTTTCACTCATTATTAGGTAATTTCATGAATGTTAAAAAATCCCCTTGTGAATCAGAGCTTTATTAACTTGGCTTCTATTTATTCGTGCTGGGGACACAAGATGCTGAAAAATGCCTTCAAATAGCTTGCCCCACCGAGTGTTGTGCTTCAAAAGAAGCAAGAAGGACAGCAGTCGAAAAATTTCCTTCTACTTTATTATTATTTTTTTCTTCTTAGCCACAGAATCACACGAACGCCGAGGAGATATTTGTGCGATGCTACAATCAGGATGCTCAGACGTCTAGATGCATTTGTCGCATATCCATTCATGGAGACTTTGGGGGAGAAGGGACATTGAGGGGTATGATCGAAGTCCTCACCCTCTTTAGACTTTCGGAGGGATGTATTTCTTTTAAAGTCTTCACCCTGTTAGACGATACTTGTTATTCCAATAGCTGGGGATTTTGTACGGACCCCGTTGGTCAGAATTAGGCTTATCTCATGGCTGAGTGTCATGCCCAAGGGCATTCTTCCCATTCAGTCAAGGGTTTTTGTTTTCTTTGTTAGTTTGTCTTGGATGGATAGCTAAAGAGCCTTTAGTTGATGGTCGTCTGCTACTACACCAGATTTGCCTTGAGGGGCAGGGTACCTCATTTTTTAGGCGACCTCTGTGGGCTCAACCTGCTTTCTGCCAGTAGTTTCGACAAACATGATACCTCTTTTTTAGGCAACCTCAAGGGGCTCAATCCTGGTTGCTGCATAATACGTATAAGGTCTGGCTTGACAGTTTACTTAGCCTTCTGGGGGCGTCTTCGGCATATCAGAATGTGGCTTCTTATTTCTACGGAGGCTAGTTTGGCTTTCACCTAGCTCACCGTAGTGACTTCTTGTGAATGGGGTTCTTTTGCGTGGAACCCACCTTACCTTCTTGGCAATTCTTCTGACTTCTGGGTCCTTTGCATTTGGACTCAGATTGTAGAATTCTTCCTTGAAGTTCTTCTTTTTGGGTCCAATAGTAGGGCATTCTAATACCGGGGATTTTTCTTTGAGTACTAGTTGAAGCCGCTTATGGAGGCGAGCGCTGCATCAACCTGCTTTATTGGTCCAAGCGCCTTTTGCGGGCTTTCACTTAGACGAAGGAAGTGGCACCGTAGAGACGGTTTTCACCAACTTCCTTTTTATTTGGGGCTTTTTTACCCATGCCCTTGCGGCCACGTCTACCCTTTTGCCATTCTTACTCACAGTGCCCTTTCGGGTTTTCACCGTGTCTGGCTTTTATTCACAGAACTCTCTTACTCATGGTTTCGTGACCATGCCCGTCCATCATTTTTACTCATGACGTTCCCCTTTTGAGTTTACACCATGCCCTTTTTTTTTTCTTTTTTCTTTTTTTTCTTTTTTTTTGTGGGGCGTGTTTAAGGGCATGCCTTCGGGACCTGAGCAAAGTAGTTTAACGTCATGTGGCCAAGACATGCGCTATAGTTTTAAGGTCATATAGCTTGGACCATGGTGGCAATGGATGACAGTCTGTGAAGGCCATGGAGTGAGTATGGTGGTGGTTTGACTCACTTTAGGAGATGGCACAAAGCTGCTTATGAATGATGGATAATGTTGGTATGGATGGTGGATGATGGTGACCCACTAGCTGACGGTGAGTATGAATGGAAGGATGGATCACAGTTGTTCTGTGAGTGTGGGTAAGACTCACTGGGGATTTGTGGATGGTGATGACAGGAATGGACTCACTGAGGAGGCAGTGAAGGTTGCGATGATGGAAATGGGCACACTGAGGAGGCAGTGAAGGTGGTAAGCGCACATGGACGGGCCAGTTAGGGAAGGCATGCATGGAGATGCATGCAAAAGGCATGTGCGTGTATGTGGAGGCGTGTATGGAGATGCATGCAAAAGGCATGTGCGCGTATGTGGAGGCGTGTTTACGGTCATACCGTCAGGACCTAGGCAAAACAATTTAACATCATGTGGTCAGGACGTGCACTATAGTTTTGGGTCATACAGTTGGACCATTGTGCTAAGACCTTTTAGCGTCATGCGGTCAGGACATGCACTACAATTTAGGGTCATGCAGCTAGACCATTGTGCTAAGCCTTTTAAAGTCATGCGGCCAGGACGTGCACTACAGTTTAGGGACGTGCACTACAGTTTAGGGACATGCAACTAGACCATTGCTGCAGTTTAGGGTCATGTAACTGGATCATGGCTACAGTTTAAGGTCATGCAACTGGACCATGGCTACAGTTTAAGCTCGTGCAACTGGACCATGGCTGCAGTTTAAGGTCATGCAATTGGACATTGGCTGCAGTTTAAGGTCATGTAATTGGACCATGGATGCAGTTTAAAGTCATGCAACTGGACCACGGCTGTAGTTTAAGATCATGCAACTGGACTATGGCTATAGTTTAAGGTTATGCAACTGGACCATTATGTGAGTTGCCATGTAATTGGGTACTTTGGTGAAGAGGACGGGAGAATGTGAGGTGAATGAGGCTCCATGGGGGATAGGGTTATGGTTGTTGGCATGTCTCCAAGTGGAATGGTGACCCAGCGAGGGATGTCTATGATGCGGACTCCTTGGGGATTAGGGACAAGTATGACTCATGACAAGCTAGGGCATAGGTGTCACTCTACTAGGGATAGTGATCGGGTATGCATGGCAGTAGCATGCACAGTGATGACTTGGGCAGGCAAAGGGCGGTAGCCAATGCTTATGAAGTCTGTTGGAAGCCAAGTCCCCCAGTACAATTGTGAATTCCAGGTTGTTCTGTGGAAGGGTACTTACTATGAGAAGGGCGTGCTCTCCATTATAGGCCAGTTCCTTGCCATAAGGGTCTGCTTTGTATGTCTGGTAGAGTCGATTCGAAACCCTTCTACCTTCCTTTGATGTGAGAGCAGCTAATATACCCTACCCAAAAGGGGTTTTTGGTTGTAACTTGTAACTCCTCTTAATGTAGTAAAAAGAGCTTTTGCTTTAGACTTCTGGTTTCTCTTCTTTTCTTCTCCTTCCCCTTGTCTTTAATTCTTTGTTTCCCCCTTTTCTTTATGGTTCATTGAGGCTCGAGGACATACTAGGGACAATACTTCTTCAAGTATCGCCCATTGATGGGGGGCATTGGCTCTTCCCCATCAAGGTGTGCCAATATATAAGCCCCATTTGGCGAGAATTTCTTGACTATGAAAAGGCCTTCCCACTTGGGCTCAAACTTTCCTTTGCGTCGCCCATGCATAACGATTGGCCTTTTAACTGTTAGAACCAAGTCCCCACGATCGAATGAGCGGACTTTGACTGACTTGCCAAAGGCCCTCTTCATTCTCCCTTGATTCAATTTAAGATTTTTCTGAGCTTCCAACCTCTTTTCATCGAATGCATCCAATTCTTGATAATGAAGCTTGACCCTTTTGTCTTCGGTCAAACCTTGATGTATGGCGACACGAAGGAAGTTGAATTTCGAGGGGCAAGACTGCTTCACCGCCATAAACCAGGGAATAAGGGGTGGAGTTGGTGGCATTTCGTATGGTGGTGCGAAAGTCCCACAAAGCTTCAGGAAGTTTCTCATGCCAGTTTTTCTTCTTTTTGATATCGACTTCCTTAAAACACTGCACAGGGTCTTATTGAAAGCCTCAGCTAAACCGTTCGTCGAGGGTGGTACATAGTTGAGTACTTCCACTCAAAACCGAACTGGTTAACCAAGCGATCAATGTGTTGGCTTCTAAATTGCGGGCCATTATCTGATATGATCCGGTCAGGCACCCCAAACCGGTAAACGATATGATGGCATACAAAATCAGCCACAAAGGCCCCAGGGACTTGCCTGAGAGGGATTGCTTTTGCCCATTTGGAGAAATAGTCCATTGCTGCTAGGATGAAGACATGACCTAACGTTGAATAAGGGTCAATAGGTCCTACGATGTCCATACCCCTTTATGAAAAGGGTCATGATGCCACTGTAGGGTGCAGGGGCTCTGAAGGCTGGTGAATAAGGCTTGAATGCATTTGGCACACCTGACATCTTTCGGCATAGTTTAATGAATCTGCAACTATCGTTGACCAATAATACCCCAACCTGCGTATCCGCTCATAGAGCTTAGGGCCAGATTGATGTAGTTTGAGGATTCCGGCATGGATTTCCTCCACTACTTGCCTTGCCCCATTTGTGTCAACGCATCGGAGCAAAATACCATCAAAGGAACGCCTAAAGAGAGCGTCCTCATCAAGGAGAGTGTACTTGATGGACATTCTTCAAATATTGTTGCGTTCAATGTCATCATTTGGTAACCAACCATGCTTGATAAAGTCAATTATAGGTTCTCTCCAATCCTCTGCCTGCTCTATTTCCGCACACATTAGGTCAAAGAACTCCTGCTCCCGTTTCTCAGTGTTGGATCCTTGACCCTATACCATTTCCTGCTCAGCTTTGATAACATCTTTGGCTGTCAGAAGTGCCTCGAATGGATAAAGCGAGCACTCTGGAAAGAGGATTTTTTCATCATTTGCATCAATTTCGGTTCCTAGTTCAATATGTCTCTACTCTGCTGCCCAAATGGGTGTCGTAATCCACGCTGCTACCCAAATGGGTGTTGGCCTCTCAAAGACTCTCAATGCTCTCTAAATTCCCAGGTACTCTAAACTCTCGTTTTCTAAACTCTTTCTCGAGCACTCTTAAAGCACTTCATTTTCGAAGGTTTCTTAAAGCTATCTAATTTCTAATTTCTAATATTTAAAAATCCTTTAATGTTTTAATTATCTTATTTCAAAAATCTTTAAACTCTCATTCCCTAAAACCTTAAATCTCTCTTAACTATTTCAAACCCTCTAAACTCTTACTCTTTTCATCCTTAAAGCTCTTTAAAACCCCCAAACTCTCAGATCTTTTAGATTCTCCCTCTCACTCTTAAACTCTCTTCTTTCTCTCAAGATGTCTTACTCTCACTTCTCTCTAAATTTCTCTTTTTAACTATTAATCCCTCCTTCTCATTCCTTTACTCTTTTTTTTCTATGCTTTCTTTATCTTTCTTCTCTTCCCTTCCTCTCCTCTTCTATTTCGTCACTTCTCGCGAGGGTCGCTCTTGGTTAAGGTCCATTCGGGGTAATCACTAAAAGAGGGGATTTCTAAGGAGTTTTCTTTTCTCCTGTTCTTCCACTTCGTCGCTTCTCATGGTGGTCACACTTGGTTAAGGTCCCTTCGGGGTAATCACCATAAGAAGGGCTTTCAGAGAAGTTCTTTCCTCATATTCTTCTTCTTCTTCTCTTCTGCATATGTCCACCCATTAAGGGGCTCTGTTGCGATTCATCCTACTTGGGCTTGCCCCACAGTATTCGATCCTCAAAGCATCCTTTGAGGCTTGTGAATTTCGGTTTGATGCCTTCCCGTGCCACCCTAGATGCCTCCTAGGGGAGGTGGTGTCGGAAGGCTGTCAAATTGCCTAATGACTTCATTTTCCCCTATCCATAACTACCTAATTTTTATTTTGTCTCTCCTTCTTCTCTTATTTTTATCCGCTCTTCTTTGAACAATCATTACAGCCCGTCTCTCCTCCCATATCCATCAAGACTGCTCTTCAAGGACAAGACAGAGTTAATGAACCATCATTTAGCCATCTTACATATGTGTGTACTTAATAAGGCGCAGTGTGAATCAAGGGAATTAGCATCGGACCGAGCTGAGAGGCAAGGGACTTTCAAGTCTGATCTAAGAGGGCTCCTGAGAGCTTGGCGTGTCCACGAACCCTAACCGTGACAAGGTACGTACCTGAATCCCTCGCAGCGCTAAAATCTCCTCACTGTTGGTCACCTATCCGCGCGCACCTTTGCACACGGTTCCGAGGAGGCGGTCCCCGAACCTGGGTCAAGTCCGATCCCAGGTCGCCGAGATTGAGGCCCAACCAATGGTTTGTTAAAAAAGAAAAGAAAAAAAGACCAACTATTTGTTAAAAAACTACACATTGCTTTTTAGGGATAAAGTTTAAAAATAGCAACCTTATTTAAATTCTCTAATTTATCTTTTAGTATCTTAAAAGTTAAGAACTATTGAAAAACAATAACATCTCTTAGTCTCACCCAATGCAAAAAATACTAAAATTTGAAAGCAGTGCATATATGATGTAGCTTAAATAAAAAAGTTTATAGTAACTCACAACGAAGCCACTTAAACTTACAACAAACTTAACATAAAATAGATTGCA
This sequence comes from Amborella trichopoda, assembly GCF_000471905.2. Next base: position 4,726,555 of record NW_006494910.1, on the reverse strand, counting down.
GAAATTTTGCAATAGCTCTCCACAAAGTTGGACGATACAAGTACAAAAGATGTGACTTTTGGGGGGGAAAAAAGGACGAACAGAAAAGAAAAGGAAAGAAAGAGAGCTCATACTATTGTCCATTCTGTCCTAAACGAAATCGGGGCATACTGTCTATGTGGTCCTTCAAACAGGAGTGTCAGGGTTTGGATGGCATGGGCGATCGACTGACCTAAGCGACGGAAGAGAAGGAATTAAGGAGAGAGCAACTTACGTGGAATGTTCTCCCTTAGCACTCGGAGGAACTGTATGGTATCCTTCTTGGGAAGTTTTTTTGATTTAAAAGTACGCTAAAAAAAATAAGAAGAAGATATTGAGCATCTAGATCTGACCATGCAACAAATGAACTTTCTACTTGCATTTTCTAGGCGTGATCTTTAAAATTTGTTATAAGAAGCGCATTCAATTTTGTTTTATTATTTTATTGTCATGTCACTGGTTGAGTAGATCATGTCCATAAAAAAAAATGGAAGCTTCAAATGCTCCTAGCTAGGGTTTTGCCCCATATTGTTTTTAACAAAAAAAAAACCTAACTTTATTATAGTGATGTCATTATTGTTGGAACACATAAAAAAAGGAAGAAAATATAAAGCTTTTCAAATTGATTTATGATTTATATCACCGTCTATTTAACATGATTTAATTGATGCCTACTTTGACAAAATATATGAACTAAATCGCCCTCTATGTAATATGGAATAGATTAATTTATGATTACTTTCAAAAAAAATATGAACTACATTACATTACTCTCTATTAGGGGTGGCAATGGACCCGGACCCTACACGGGTTCGGGTATGGGTCCAAGTTTTTGACCTGCGGGTAGGGTCCGAGTCCAATGAAGGATACTCGAATTGTCCTAGGTCCGGGTATGGGTCTTTCTATATCCAACCCGGCGGGTACCCGGATCCGAATTTTTAGTTTATCCAAAGGCCAAAGCCCCAATCCTAAAATCGTTTCAATACTTTTCGACTTCTCTTGGTTTCCCAAACAGCCAAACCCCATCGCCATCCTCCTTCTCTCAGTTTCTTAGAGGCATAGCTCTCACTTTGGATCTCAAATATCTCTCTTTTTCTCTCTAATCACCCACCTCTCAAAAATCAGTTCTTTGACCCGACAGGTACAGGTATGGGTTCAACTTTTGGACCCGACTGGTCGGGTCCGAGTCCAAAACATAGATCGGAATACATTCGGGTCTGAATCCAGATCCAACCTATACCCGACCTATTGCCACCCCTAATCTCTATGTAGCGATAGGTCCCACCTTCTTCCTTTCCCTCAATCTCATTGATTGGATGGTAATACACCCATACCTACATATTTCCTGAAGTCAGATGGAATAGAGTACCCCCTTCTGCCTTTGCATTTCAAAGAACACAAGTGCATGATGGCACATAACTAAGGGTTTCTTGAGTAATCATGTTCACTAGAGTGGTCTTTCCAGAAATCGGAACCTTCTCTATCTATAGTCTCTTTATATTAATATTCGAAAACTACTTGGACCTGGACAAGGTTGAGTTACTCGGCCTAAACTAGTTGTCTAAGCCAGTTCTTGTGTGCCCCCTGAGTATATGAGAACATGTACATTATACAGGCGAGTATTTTTAATGAAAAAACTAGGCACATCCATTTTATTTCACCTCTCTCTCTACCCTTTCTCCTCTCTCACTCTCTCTTTGTAAAATGGGGTAGAAATCTGCCCCCAAATTTTATCTCTTTCTCTCTAAAAGTGGAAAAAATCTTCTCTTTTTTTATTCTTCTCTTTAAGAGGGGATGAAAATCTACGTCATTTTTGTCTTACTGTTTCTTAAGGGGGCATAAATTATGTCTCTTTTTTTCATCTCCCTAAAAGGGATAGAAATCTACCCTCTCTAAAAGAGGGTGAAAATTTGCCACTTTTTTTGCTTTTCTTTCTTTAGTTTTTTGCAATTTTTTAGTTGTAACTTTTTTTTCTATTTTTCTACTTTTTCCAGTTTTAGCCCTTTTAGGGCTCGTAGGTAGAGGCCAAGTTCCAAGCCTAAGCCGGATATTCAAATTCCTACAGTTCGAATGGGATGATTAGGGTTCGTGAGGGGTGATTATGGTTCGTGAGAGGGAATATCATATGAAGTAGAATTGTGAAATAGACCACACCACTCCGAGTGGTATATCATATCTACATAGAATTGTGGAATAGACCACACCACTCGGAGTGGTATATCATATCTACATATAACAAGAGTGTTTTAGATTAGAATCCTTGATTGAGCCAATCAAGGATTTGGCTTCATCCAGTCTTTACAACAAGGCAAGATAACAAAGGAAAATATAACAGGCAGGTCAAGATATACCTAAGATGTCAAAGATCTCTCTCCAAGGTGATGCAAATATTCTCTTTCTCAACACCCTCCTCCAAGCTAAGCACACGACTGGGATGAACAGTCAGCAAGTCACGTAGAAAAAAGAATCAAATAGGAGATAGACCTTTGGCGAAAATATCAATAATTTGGTCAAAGCTGGGAACAAATTGAATATGCAATGATCCCTAAGCTACTCATTCCTGGATGAAATGATATTCAATTTTGATGTGGTTAGTGGGAGCATGTAAAACTGGATTGAATGTGAGATATGTGGTACTTAGATTATCACAATGAAGCATACGAGGAGATGATGGAAAGGTACCTATATTTTGAAGAAGAAATAGGACCCACTAAATATGTAAAATACTCATACAAATACAAATGTGGGAGAAATCAAGAAAATGCGGGGTCATTTATCTGCTTGGCTAGTCAAGCATGAGCTAGTTCATAGATCTTTGGGCTTCGATTACCAAGGAATAGAAATTTATACAATTTAAATCCGAAGATTGGTACTCCATTGTTGTCATTTCATATGTATATGGTTACAATTACCTACATTCTCAGTGTGCTTATGATGTAGCACTAGGAGGATTATTAGCTAGTGTGTATCATCTTACGAGAATACAATATGGTGTGGATCAACTAGTTGTGGTAGCAAAGGAATAATAGTCTGCCTCAGCAATAGACCTACACATTGTAGGTTACTACCTGGTGTGACAATAGATTTAGCTTAAAAAAAACACAAACTAATAAAGTTGAATGATGCTTGTCCAGGCAGCTAGCCTAATCAACATCAGAGTAAGCCCAAATTGTCTCATCATAGGAATGCTAAATAGTGATACCAAGATCAAGAGTCCCCTTAATATATCAAAGAATTTATTCAATAACATCTAGGTATTTGATATGAGGTTAGTACATGAATTGGCATATCTGATTAACTGCATAAATAATATCATGTCATGTCATTGTGAGGTATTGTAATGTGCCTAATAAGATGAGGCTATCATTAATGGTATCACCATTATATAGAGAAGGTTTGGAACCAAATGTGACTAGAAAGGAGCAGCGCTTCATACCAAGCATTGCAAACAGTTTAAGTTATTCTTAGTTTGGCTTAGCATCATGCTGGGCGATGGACCTCTATACCAAGAAAGAAAATGAGGTCCCCCAAATCTTTAACATCATTTTTTATATGGTGTTTGTCAGCAAGAGTGGGAAAAAAATGAGGATATTTTTCGATGAGTATTATGTCGTCAACATAGAGGAGTACAATGAGTTCATGAGAGTCGTGGAGTACAAATATGGATGTGTCGGACGAGCAACATATGAAACCAAACTCGAGGAGATAAGAGTTGAAACTAGTGAAGCAGACACGAGCAACATGTTTAAGACCATTATGCAAGCAATAAATATGGTCAGGATAATTCTTATCAACAAACCCTAGAGGTTAGTGCATGTAGACAGCTTTGGGGAGAATATCATATAAGAATATATTTTTAATATCAAGTTGTTTAATGGGCCACCCATAATTAACTGCAATAGAGAGGAGTAGTCGAATTCTAGGAGGTTTGACCATAAGACTAAATGTTTCTTTATAACCCAAGACATGTTATTAATTAAACCATTTAGAAACTACGTGAGCTTTATACCATTTAATCGATCTATCAACCTGCTAGTTTAGCTTATACATCCACTTGCAGCTAGCAATATTGGACATAGAGGAGGCAAGGACTAATGGCCATGTTCGGTTTTCAACAGATCGTTGAATTCATCAACTATCTCTGCCCTCTAGTTCAGATCTTTGGTAGCATTTGAATAACAAGTTGACTTAATAGGAAGTGATGTGGCAAGAGTGGTTTGAAAGCAAATGAGCAGAGGATGCTAAGAAGTTATATAACTAAAGGGAACTTTTGTCTGACGGGTCCCATCTCAAGTAGGTGAATCGAAGTAGTGGAAGGGGATGGGGCACATTCTGGTGGTGTTGAGGATTTATTTGGGAAGGAAGGCAAGGTCAAACTTGGTTAAAGAGAGGGATACAAGTGAAGAAGGAGCCACATTGGTATCCTGTGATGGAGGAGGCACTTCAGAACGAGGTGCCATAGTGCTAGAGGTAGGGACATGGAAATCATCTCAGAGTGAGGGAACGTCAAGAGGTGGGTTGAACCAATGGGTCACCATTTGGGCATGCAAACAATTAGATAGATTTATTAAAGCGAACATGATGCGATAGAAATTCAAGAAGTGGCTGGATCAAGACACCTTTATCCCTTAGGTTGAGACCCGTAGATATGAAATATACACGGGACCAATTTGGGCTCCATTTTATCAGAGCAATAAGTCGCAATGAATGGATGATAATGGTAACCAAAGTTGCATAAAATATTATAGTCAGGCAGAGTGCCAAATAAGGTTTCATTGGGGGGACTTGTACCCCAATGTTGGAGTTGGTAGGTGATTTTTTAAGAAATCAGCTGTGGAGAAGGCCTCCATCTAAAAGTTCGAAGCATGTGGGCATTGATGGAAAAACGTAAGTCCAGTCTCAAATAGATGACGGTGCTTATGCTCTACAATATCATTTTGTTTAGGAGTATGAGGGAAAAATAGTCGGTGTTGAATTCCATAATTCGACAATAATTAGAAGAATAATTTATTAACACACACGACCGCCATTAGACTGCACATTTGTACAAAAATGATTTTCACCCACAGCTACAAATTTTTGAAAACAAAGCCAACAATCTCTTATTAGTTTGTGAGAGGAGAAATTTAAGTGCATTTTGAATAGTCATCTACAAATATAAGGTAATATCAACAACTTTATAAGAAACTTTTTAGGCTAATCCCCACAAATTTAAATGCAATAAGTGCAAAGCAGTAGGACACATAGAGTAGGGTTGTCAATGGGCTAGGTCAGGCCCAGATGAGCCACACCCAAGGGCTGGGCCACTATGGCCCAAGGGTCCATCCGGCCCTAGGACAACGCAATTATAGGGCTAGCCCGGCCCCACATTGTCCGTCCCTATATTTTTATTTCTTTTTCAACTTTTCTTTATTTTTTATTAGGCCCAAATAAATTACGTCTAGGGCTCCTTCAGCTCAATCCCAATTGGCCCTCTAGGGACTTGAGTCGGGCTCAGGCTAGGGCTGACCTAGGCCGTTACTATCCCTAATGTCATAGAGTTTGAAAGATGAACTTTCAAACGACAACGTTTATTAACACCACAATCCAAACAATCTATTAATTTTCATCTACCAAACACATTCAGGCACTCATTTTAAAGAAAAAAAAAGTCTAAAATGTGGGAGCTAAGGTGGCCCAATTGCTTATGCCAAATATCAATGGTAGAATTCCTTTGAAAAATCTAGTGAAATTACAATGATCACCATAATGGTGTTTTACATTGATTGCAGTTTTGATTGGGAAGAGCTCAATTTGATTTGATCCTTCGTGCAAAGTTTTCCCTGTGTGCCAATCCTTGATGCAAAACCCTGAAAGATAAAAAATAAAAATGCAATCATTATCTTTAGTAAATCAAGAAATAAAAATAATGCTTGCTTGAATATGTGGCACATGTAATATATTTCTTAAAAAAAACCTAGACAAATGTGCATGGAGGTGTACATTACAAATGATGCTAATAGAAAAGGTACTGCCATTTCCCACCATAAGGGTATTGCCATTTGCCACCTTAAAGAGATGGATGCGTGATGCTCCTAGCATCTACTATCATGTACTTAGTTGCTTTTATATCAAGGTACAAAGTGGAATTATATGGATTTATAGAGAGGCTCATTATAGAGGAACCTTTCAGGAGATCATCAGGTTCATAAATATAGTTATAGCGGTGCCAACAATGCAAAGGCACTAGGACCAGCCTTGCCACAAATCTGACATATAATAGATGAGTGTTATGTAGGGGCAGGTGTCCCATGAGCATCAAGGGTAGGTGTCCCACGACCTCGAGGGATATTAGTAGAACCACTTGGATGAGGCTGATTGCCATGACCTCGAGGACCTTGTAAATCATGATCATGACCTCGATTGCTATGAATGCAGTTGCAAGTGGTAAAGAGAGAAGCTTTGTTACTTTCATTGGTCAACTAATGACAATGTTTTAAGTGTTTTTTGCGGTTAAGAAGCATGTTGTAGAAAACTCCTAAGGATAACAACAGGACTGGTGGTGACTCATTTAATTAGATAATCATAATCGATACCGCAACCATCCAATGCCTAGAAAATAAGATCCTTTTAGTGGGATTGACTTTTATGTAGCTGCCAACTCAGTTGTAAGAACCTTAATTTTCTCCATGTACTCACATATGGTGAGAGAACCTTTGCAAAGATCAGAAAATTCATGCTTGACTTGATATAGTATATCTAACTACTTGAGCAAAGATGGCAGGAATAAGAGTTGCAAGCGGCCAATTAAGGAGCAATTGATCTCTCTTCTTCCAAGTGACATAGTCAGGGTTTAGGGTATGACAACTTCAGCAGTTGGATTTTCCACATTAGATAGTTGGTGCAACCTAATTAGATTGTGGTTTGAGAGAGATTAGGGAGTCTGGGTAGCTATGGCATGACAACATCACCCTTGGAACAAAATGATGAATTTAAGGCCATTTCTAAACATAGTAGATAAAATAATGTGACCCGTTCCGTTTTAAAGAGAAAATGGTTCATCGAATCTGTACTGAGTAAGTCGACTCATCAAATTTATGCGTCTCCTTATTTATTTGAGATTGACGTCAAAAAGACTGCCTCTAATGAAAAAAGAAATTAAAAAACATATGTTTATATCTTAAAAAATAATTTTCAAGTTCATGATCATCATCATAGTTGAGATTAATAAACCCAAAATTTTGGATCCAAAATCCATCTTTAAGATGGATTTGGAATAGGGGATGCACCTTAATATATCACTTTTTTTTATTTAATTATTTACAACACTTTGAATGGTATAAGTCTATAGGAAAATTGTTTCACGCGAGCTGGACAACATTTCTACAATCTGAAGTCCAGAGGTACAAAGTAAGTATACATCTTAAAATGGATGCAAATAGGTGGTTCATCTAAAAACAATCATAACTAACAGTCCAAATGTTTTCTTAATATACTTATTATTTATAATTTTCAATTTTATTTTATTTTCATATTCATGATCACCATGTTAAAGATTATATATTCTCTAAAACTTAGGATCAAATTATATTTAAAAATATATACTTATTGTGAAGCCCACATTTCTACAATATGCAGGCTGGCCACATAGAAACCATGTCCAAGTCCATATGTAACAATGTGTATATGAGTGTTTTGGGTAAGGATACAGGAGTGATTCCATCAAGCATTTGTTTACAAAGGGGCCGTTTGGATACCTGAAAATATATTGTCTATGAAATATATTACTGGTGTAATACATTACCTGCAAATGGATTGTCACTGTTTGGGTAGTATTTCGATGCAACTTGAGAAATACATTGTTACTATTTGACTATGTCCAGAAGAAATATGGGAAATGCATTACCAACATTTTTTTTTTCTTTTTTGGCTTTATACCCAAAACATGGTTGAGTGTACAATCCGTATTAGTATGTACCTTAAACTTTATAATTGCATCAGGCATAGGAATTAGCCACACCTTTTGTATGCTTTTGCATCTTGACTTGGAATCACATGTTTTCAAGATATTAATACTTTGGAATAACATACTTTTATTATGATAAGCCATCATACTTTTATGTTTTCTTTTCTTGTGCTAAAGCCTTTCAATTATCTCTCTCCAGAAAACATCCAATGGGCAATTTCAAAAGCAAAACAGTTTGGAGGAATTTGGCTAGTAACATGGAAGGTGATTAAATGCGATGTATTGAAGGAGAAATTATATTGGGGCATTGGAGGAGATTGAAGAGGTAAATTAATTTAAAAAGTATTGAAAAAAAAAAACACTTAAAACACACTGATTTGACGATTCTTTGTGAGTGAACTCAAGTATTTCGAATTTATCTGCAAACAATACCAACAAAAAAGAAAAAATAAAGTCAAAAAAATAAACAGATTGATGTTAGCAAAAAACCCAAATCGGTTTATTTTTTGGAACAATAGCTACATGGTTGCATAACCAAAAAAAAATATTGGATATCTGGAAATAAACACAGTTGATATTGGATATCTAGAAATAAACACCTACAACTATGGTTGCATAATATGGAGTTGTAGAACATGGGGCTGTCGGGTTATAAATATTGGATATCTAGAAATAAACAATAGCTACAACTGTAGTTGCAAATATGGGGTTACAGAAGATGGGGCTGTCGTGTTTTAGCTGCTAGTTGAAGAATATATGTTGTGTGATTTTTGAGGTTTAAATATATATACGATTTGGTTTGCAAAGGGGGCTATTGGTTGCAGAAGATGGGTTACTGCGTTTTAGCTACTAGTTGAGATTTTTTAGGTTTAAATATATATGCGATTCGGTTTGCAAAGGGAGCTACGCTAGTTGAAAACTTTTTTTTTTATGGTTTATTTGGAGGTTTTATTCTTGTGGTTTATAGGAGGTGAATCACGGGATTTTTCTGCTAGTTGAATAACTTTTTTTTGTATTTTAGTAGGAAGTGAATCACTAGATTTTTGGGTAGCGAAAATCACCAAGTTTTTTGGGGAAATGTCGGGTAATCTTTTTCTATTTCCTTACCATTAAAGTGTACCCAAACAATGGAAATGTCATATTTGAGTGTAATCTATTTTATAGATTTCTAGGTTCTTGGCCCCTACATCTTTACAAGGCAAGATCACACAAGAATATACAACAAATAGGTTAAATATATGCTACCGAAGATCTCTCTCCAAGGTGGATACTCTCTCTCAACCAGTAGTTTAAAAAGCGGATTGGTGACCCAGATCGGGCACCTCAAAAACCCATCCGGATCGGGAATCAGCCGCATCGGTCAGATTAAGCCTTAAAAAAAAATCTGAAAAAATTATTAAAATTCATTCTAAATATTGTTTTTTAGGAATCCATTAAGAATTTTCATTTCTTTGCATGAATATGCGAATATTGATATGATATTTCCCTGCATGAACTAATGTTTACCATTTAATTTACATCACACAAAAGGATAAACATAGAA
>NW_006494910.1:4700834-4716891 GCF_000471905.2 Amborella trichopoda | reverse complement strand
CCTAAAATAAAGTGATAGACGATGTCATTCTTCATCTTGGGCACGCTGGTGCTATTGATTGAATTCGCGTGAGAATTCATTGACTTGTTCTAAAAATGAATAATCCAAATTAGTCGGCACCTGACAATACCTAAATCCCTGAGTGTTAGTGTTTTGTTGTGGTCCTAATCCAAAAATTTTGAAGCTTGTCCATCCTTAATGACACCTACACTATCGTGTTCATCCCTACTCTTTTGCTGTTGGGACTCGATATGTGAATAATTTGGCTGGGATTGGGTGGCCTCAGAATCATCATCTGTCTCATTTTCCCTTAGACCCCTTTCTTACTCTCCCTCATTAGGTGCAATATCACCGACATCTCCGACGAATTGTGGATATGTTGGCGGGTTGTTTCCTCTTTCATGCTGCTCTTCACCTTCTTCAAGATCTTCATCACCGATAGCCTCAAGGAACGCTCTCTTGTGCAACATTGGCTCATCTTCCTCTACTATCCATTATTCTGTTGTGTTTGTGACAAATATTGTGCCAAAGGCTATCGGCCCGTAGTCTTCAAGTTTTATTCTTATTTGTCGCTCTCGGAGGTTTAAGTTGTAATGAACGTAGACTAGTTTATGAGGCCTCTCCGAAGCGAGTCGATTCCTCCTAGTAGTGTGCAACCATTGGAATGTACTCCAGTTTCGCTCACACTCAGTAGCAGAACATGTCTAGGAGAGCACCTTGATTGCTATCATCTTTAGATGAGGTGCATCATTATCATATATCTCCTACCATTTAGCTGGATTAAAATGCAAAAAGCATTGTAAGGATAAGAACAATTCATGAGATTAAATATATGAATGAACAAAATATTAGTTAGGGGATAACCTGGATGTATCTTAGTTCGAGAATTCTTGACAAGTCTAGTTCCGAAGGATCCTATAGCATCCATATATATAGCAAGCTAAAACAAAATATTTCATTTTAGTGCATTATTCCTCACAAATATAAAAACTCAATGAAGTTCTTACCTAAATATTAAATATTACCTCTTGTATTACTGCTATCTGATTTTGATGGCTTCTCTCCAGCTTGGCAATAATGTATCTGACCCCTTCCATAATCTTGTGGGGATGTTCAGGTGTCAAATAGAAAAATTTTGGGTTGAAGTAGTAACCTAAAAAATACATAGATAGAGAAAGGTCATTTAAAATTTTATAAAAAAATAATTGAGAATTAAACATTCTAATGATATAAATATATATGTATATGCATAATGAATTGGACGTCCAAATTTGGTATTCCATCTTCTTTCTATAATCTCAATCACTTTACTAGCAAAACTACGCTTCTGCCCAATAGCTGATTTGGCCCTCTCGATACCTTTGTAAAGGATGCCCATAGTAGCTTTCTTGTCAGCATCCACCATTCTTAACACTGAGACCAAATGGGCAGTGGCATCTACGACACTAGAACATCGAGACCAGAACCTCCTATTTGAGACTATGTCGTCCACTTTTAGCCCGATACTGGACTTCGAGAGACAGTCATTTAACCACTCTTCACTGGTAAATAATCTCTTTAATACACCTTTAGATTCTCATATACAGTCCCCAATCAAGTAATCTGTCACAAAGCGGGTTATGGCAAGCCTGATTATTTTTGTTTTCTTAGATTGTTCTCTGAACAAAAATAAAATTTTAGAGTAGTTATATACAAATCTTGATACCAACCTCACTTCTTGTAGAGCCCCCTTCACAATTTTGATCTCACCGATCTCCTCTAACATAAGATCTATCTTGTGTGCAGTAGACGAGGTCCATACTAGATATTTCCTCTTATCCATCAACTTGCTGCCTGCAGAAACACATGCACACATATTGTCTGTAATAAATTGGACTACATGCTTATCTCTCACCTCCTCTACTAGCTGATCACATAATCGTACAAAGAAGTTTGCATCTCTGATACGTCTTTGCTAGACAAAAAAACTGTTCCTTTTGAGGAATAGGCCAAGAAGTTAAAACTTTTTTTTGGTAACTTTATTCAACCAACTATCACTCATGAGGGTAATGCATGTTCTTGACCAACTCTGTTTATATTCTTCAATCCATTTTCTAACTTCCTCTACCTCTTCATCCAAGATTGGGCTATTGAGCTCATATGCCGTCGGAGGCTTTATCCCAAGCCCAGCTCTTTGGATTGCGTTGACCATAGGTGGGAAATATGGGCTATTGGCTGCATCAAAAGGGATTCCTTTATCGTATAACTATTTACCAACATATCTGCCCAACATGTTCCTCATACCTTTCACCATGCCTTTGAAGGTTATCTGTTGTGACTTAGGCTTTAAGAAAAATGGGTCTATACGACCATGACCTGCAATACTAGTACTTCTAGATAAGCTAGAAACAATTTCTTCAACGTCTGATTCTTCTTGATATATATTGCCACCAATCCATCTATACATATTTGACATGGGCCTGCCATTCATGCTTGAGCTGGGCCCGCCATGTATGTCTGAGCTAGGCCAACCATGCATGCTCATGTCATAACCATCAAGCCCCGCCATGTATGTCTGAGCTAGGCCAACCATGCATGCTCATGTCATAACCATCAAGCATTCTAAACTCGCGTTCCCTCTGGTTTGTTTTCTGTAAACTCATTCTTGTGGCCATCTCCAAATCATTATTATATTGATCATTCCTGCTCAATGTCGTATATAAATCAGCTATCTCCTCATCCATCCTCTGCTTTGTAATTTTTTTACATTTGGTAGCTTTGAGAATTACCGTCATCTGCTTTCTTACATTACTAGGGATACTATTACATGCAGAAACATCTCCCTGAACCCTTGCCACGTGGTTCTTGAACCTATGTACCCCACTACTTATCACTTTTTGGCAGTAATTATAAGTAATTTTTTCTTTTTTGTTGGGATCAAGTCTGACCCCATGTTACCATGTAGGGTCTTCCCTAGATCTTGCCATGATTCAACTGTTTTAATATGTAAATGGTTAAAATTTAACCTGACAATTCGATATGAAAATAATCATCATGTGTAGTGATAATATGTAGGGGTAGTTCATGAAGTTATATTTGTTGTTAATGTGAAATAGTTCTATTGGCAAAAATATTTTAGTTCCTACTGGAAAAAATAATTTATTTATGCAACAATATAGATAAAAATAGTAGATATCAGCCATTACAATAATATAGTCATCTATAATGCCACTGCGTACATTTGGTATAAAAAATATTTACAATGATATAGTCATTCACAATGCCACAAATAATATTTACAATAATATATGGGTACAATCCCACCTCAATTAAAATAATCACAAATAGTTGTACATCTCAATTACAAAAATGCAAGATAATATAATAAAAAATGCAAGCTCCAAACGTGCCTACAACTCAATTATCAAGAATATATATATATAATTTATGTATCAATATGTATTTTTTTGCATTAAAAATTTAATAATAAATTTGAAAAATGCATGATAATATATTTATCATACATGCCACGATTTTTTTTTACAATGATATTTATACAGTTAATACCAAGAATATACATACATGCCACAAATAATATTTACAATGATATAGTCATTCAAGATAATATAATGATAAAATATTTATCAATCATATACATACATTTTATGTATTAAAATTAAAAAATACAGTTTTGCATTAAAAATTTAACAACATGTATTTTTTTGCATCAATAATTTATCAACATGCAATTTTTTGCATTAAACATTTAACAATAAAAATTAAAAATATGATTTAATTCGTCATGATAATCAAAACCTAGTCACAATTTTCATAATTTTTCAGAAAATCACGATTTTTCGAATAAATCGATCATCAATTTTTTTTTTTAAAAAATGCAGTTCTTCACAGACCCACCTGATATCAGTCATTCCAACTCTAAAATCCACCTCAAATCAAATAAATTACATCAATTTGAATACTTGTTATGATAAACAACACTATAAGGTATCAAAGCCCTATAATATTAACACATTATTATAAAAAAATTGAATAAAATCGATTGAATGGTGGAAAAAAAAAAAACGTAGTTCTTCATAGATCCACCTGATATCAGTCATTCCATCTAAAAAATCAAGCTTAAATTGAATAAATTAGATCAAATTGAATACATTTGATGATAAACAACACTAGTAGGAATCAAAACCCTATAAAATTAGCACATTATTTGTAAATAGTTGAGTAAAATCGATCGAATGGTGAAAAAAAAAAAGCAGTTCTTCATAGACATCAGTCATTTTTTCTAAAAATCAAGCTCAAATTGAATAAATCAGATCAAATTGAATACATGTGATGATAAACAATACTATAAGGAATTAAAACTCTATAAATTTCACACATTATTTGCAAATAATTGAGTAATATCGATTGAATGGCGAAAAAAAAAAACGCAGTTCGTCACAAGCATTAGTCATTTTTTCTTGAAAATCAACCTTAAATTGAATAACTTATATCAAATTGAATACATTTGATGGTAAACAAAACTATAAAGAATCAAAACCCTATAATATTAACGCATTATTTGTAAACTATTGAATAAAATTGATAGAATGGTGGGGAAAAAAAAGAAAACCGCAGTTCTTACCTGTTTTTCCTGCACCCATGGCTTCAAATTTTAATCTGAGATGTAATCGTCCAAATACTCACAAATTATGAACAACAACTTCTAAACAACACTCTTAAGATCAATAACCCTCAAATTTTATAAAAACTGATGCCCTATTTTACTTGAAATCAGAGAAATGGCGGATCCCTAAAACTCACGCTTTGTTCTTCACATATCCAAATATTTGTTATCAAAATCAATGATTCTACTACAATTTATTGACTGAAATGTTTGAAAATATTAAAGTAAAGGCTGAAAGATTCAATTACAAAGCTGAAAACGGTGAAAAATGACAGAAAACCATGAATCTCGTGAAAAATATTGTTACACCAGTGTTTTACTATTGAGAACAGGGTTGACTCGATGATTCACTATTGAGAATCGCCCGATTCTCTCTGGACACGGGCGATTCCCGGTATTTCACTGGAATGGCACGGGTGTGCTTATTCCCAAGTTGAACCGGGCGAGTCCGGTTCGACTCGCTGAGTTTTGAATCACTGCTCTCAACAATTGGACAGGAAACCGGTGGGAGGCGATCTAGATTGGGAACTTGGAGTTGTCCATCTCCCTCAATTTTAAAATTCTTTAGATCTAACTCGCTGAACCAATCCAATCCATGGTAACCAATTGGGAACCTTGTTCCAAGTTTTAAAATACTAGCCTGGTTCCGAGTTTTTAAAAACACTAGCCAAGAACTGTAACCGTATTGCCTGAGAATCTTTAATATGCTCCCGCGGGAGCATATACTCTTTTGGCCTCCCCCTCAAAATTAGTGTTCACTATAAACCAATGAGAGCCCAATTCCGCCCTATCCTTTTTCCTCTCTTCCCCATTCAACAACTCTCTCTTCTTTCGGCTGTCGCTCCTATAGTATAGTGATCAGTCACAAATATAGTGAAAACTTTGAGAAGTCGCCGTCAGCAGGAGAAGAAGCCCTGAAAGCCCTTTTCTTGCATTGGACGATCGGCAGAAGATGGGCACTCTGGGAAAGGCAATCTACACCGTCGGATTCTGGATTCGTGAGACTGGCCAGGCCCTCGATCGCTTGGGATGCCGCCTTCAAGGAAACTACTACTTCCAAGAACAATGTATCATTCTTTCCTCCTCATAACCTCCCCTCTTTTATTTTCCTTCTCAATTTCTTTTATTTTGTTCCACACTCCTCACTCAGTTACTTCATAGATTGCGAGTTTCTCAATCTCTCAATCCCCATTTTTTTGGCTATTTCTCTCTCCATGGAAAAGTAGTATTGCTCCAGTTATCGCATTTTTTTTGTATTTTCCATTATTTTCATGTATTTGTGTGACTAATTGTAAGTTGAATGGGCAAAATTCCTTCATAGATTCCCAGTCTCTCCCTCTAAATCACTATTTTTTCCCCTTTTCTTGTATAATTTATTTTGCTGTTTTACCTCTCTGTGATTCGCATTTTCATCTCTCACAAATTCTAAGTTTCCCTCTCCATCTCACATGTATCTTCGCTACTTTTTTGCACTATTGTCTATGTGTAATACCCATGTTTGGTTTGAGAATTTATTGGTGTCAGGGTTTCTTATTCGCCTTAGGCTTAAGTCTAGCTAAGGTAAGTGGCCTTACTGTTAAACACAGCAACCACTGCTGAACTTGGGAAAAATTAGTAAAAACAATTACAGCGATCAATGGACACTCGTAAGAACCCACTGTTTTTGTAGTCGTGGGATTGGACTGTCCCCATTTTGGGAATCAATGTATCGTGGACCTGGTATGCAGGCTGCATATTTTGATAGATATATAGATTTATAATTCATAATACAAGGCAACCTTTATTGGGGACAAAAAGAAAAGAAAAGAAAAAGGTAATCAATGAAAGGAAGTAAGTTCCTTTCTTAGTTTTGTGGCTGGCCTCTTATATGAATGAATACAATGTGCTAGCATTTGGGTTTCAAACAGTCTGCTAGCAGATTGTTCTATGAGAGCAAGGGAAGTTTGAGGAGTGTTTCAAAAAGGCTGGCACTCCTCAGCATTGGTAACAGACTTTTTGAAACCCAAAAGTTAGCTTGATATGCAAATCCATATTTTATTTATTAATTATTAATGAACTTGGCTATTGGACCCAAACTCCCAGTGCATTTCATGTGATGAGACTTCTCTGTAATGTTTATATTCTCGAAAGTGGTGGACTATTGGGTTTTTGGGATCATTGCATTGGTTTTCTCTAACATGTCTTGATATAAAACCCTCTATGGGTATTTGTCCAAGTAGCTTTCAGTTGCATTTATCTTGGGATGATTTTATTTTGAGATAAAGATAACATTGTATTGATGAGGAAAAAGATTACATGGATATGAGAGTCCGATGTCACCCACCCTTGGTGACTCGGTAAAAAATTCGTTTAGTCTATCATGTACAAAACGGGCTTATAGAAATTGCCCAATTACATTGAACCAACAGTGCAAAAAATGCCTAAATACAAAGAGGTTTAAGTTGTGTGCCACTGGTCCAGCGCAAAAAAGAAGGTGGACCCGGCTTGATCATCTTGTCTTTGACTTCTAGCTCCCTCTTTCGCCAAAAGATCTGCGTAGGCGTTGGACTTCCTCCATATATGCTTCCAGGAGACGTCCATAGCCCTAAAAATGTGATGAATCATGCCATGGTGGAGAGCTTGTTCTACTTGCCCAGGAGATGACATTTTGTGAGTCACCTTCCACTATGAGGTGTGAGCCCCAAGAATGATTGAAGTTTTTCAAGGCTATTAAGAGGGCCAAGGCTTCTGCATCATGGGAGTCCTTAAGGCCCAGGTGCTCAGAAACTGTTAGGATGATATTGCCTTCATGCTCTCTAAAGACCCCCCTTGCCCCTGTTGGGCCAAGATTACCTAGGGAACACCCATCAAAGTTTAACTTGATTCTTCCTTCTGGAGGAGGTTGCTAGTTATTAGGCCTTGTTACCAAATGTGGCTGATGATGGAGGACATTATTCCATTGGGTAAGGAAGAAACTCCCTGGGATACCCGAAAAGGCCTTGTGGTTTGAGGCCCAAAAGGTGACCAGAGAGATTACCTTGTGAAAGAGTGCCGGTGTATGGAGTTTTGAGCCTTGAAAGATTCTTGAATTTCTTTCCAGCCAAACTATCCAACTAGTTGCAGCTATAGTTGCCTTCCACAAGATTTTTCCGGCCTTTGGCCAGCATGAATCAAGATCGTAAGAGCCTTGATCGAAGGGGGGGGGGTGACCCATTTGATGCCAAATAATTGCAAAACACAACCCCAAAGGTCAAAAGAGAAGTCACAGAGGATGAAAAGGTGGAGGTTTGTTTCCTCCTCACATTCACACAAAGCACACCTATTGGGGATGGCGATCCCTCTCTTTGGAGGTGGTCCACTGTGAGAGCTTTTTGAGAAAATGCGAGCCAATTGAAAGTCTGGACTTTAGGTGGTGCAAAGGTGGCCCAAACTCTGGACAGTACCGAGGTGTGAAATCTCGGGAGGGGGGTATTAGAGTTAAGCTTTTATAGAACGAAGCTATCGAGAAGTTACCAGAGGGGGTTAGAGTCCAGACTATAGCATCGCTGCCTTGAGGTAGGATGAAGAGAGAGTGTAGGGTTGTCGAGAGCACCTGGAAGTGGTTGGTTTCCTCTTCTGTTAGGTTCCTTCGAAAAGAAGGGTTCCAAATTCTACGGCCTCCTGCCAATATCATTTCCTCAGCAATAGAAGATTCTTTATTTCGAGCAAGTGAGTACAGGGTAGCGAACACCTCACGCAAGGGGGATGGTCCTAACCATGAATCTGACCATAATTTTGCTCTCGAGCCTTCTCTTGGGTGGAACCTTATGAACCTTTTGAATGGAGTCAAGGCGGTTGAGAATGTCTTTTAGGCTCCTGAGGCGTTATGCAACTGAATCCTATCTGGCATCCAGGCACCCTCAGGGATGCGATACCTATGCGTTAGAACCTGTGCCCAAAGTGCATTAGGCTGGGTGGCTAGGCGCCATCACCATTTCCCTAGAAGAGCCAAGTTGTGTTTTCGAAGGACTCTAATACCTAAACCACCCTGATTTTTACTTCGACAAACGTTATCCCAAGCTACAAGATGATATTTTTTCTTTACAGCCTGCCCCGATCATAAGAAGTTCCTCATGAGTTGGTTCAGATGGTTGGCGACCTGAGCAGGCATATGGAAGAGGGACATGAGGTAAACTGGGGAGTTTGCTATAGTAGCTTTAGTCAGAGTCGTTCTCCTTGTCATTGAAAGGAATCTGCCCTTCCACCCAGTCAGAAATCTATCTACCTTATCTAAGACTTGGGACCATTGCCTCTTCTTGGGTTTCCCAAGCCCCAGAGGTAGACCAAGGTAGGTGGTCGGGAAATCCTCGACTTTACACTCCCAGCTTGAAATGAGTGCTCTAACTTCTGCAATTGTCATAGCAACACCCAACATTCTGGAATTTTCCATACTTACTTTGAACCCAGTTGCTATTTGGAAGGAATTGAGGAACATTTTGAGGGTCTTGACTTCGCTTGGAGAGGCATCCATAAACACCAGGGTGTCATCCGCGTATTGCAAGTGAGACACAGTTGGGCCATGTCTACTGGTTTTGTAGCCAGAAAGGAGGTCTGCCTGATAAATTTGGAAGATAGAGCGTCTGAAAACTTCAGCTTCGATTGCAAACAGGAAGGGGGAGAGAGGGTCTCCTTGACGGAGACCCCTCGAGGAGGGGAAGTATCCTTTTGGGATGAGAGAAATGTGGATTGGAGTAGCAACCTCTCATCCACGTCCTCCATCTCTTCTCGAAGCCCATTCTGGCCATGGACTCATCCAGAAGAAAAATTTAACATTCTGGCCATGGACTTAACATATAAAAAGGAGAAGAAAAATTTAACATTTTTATGTGTCATGATAGCGTGAGTGGCTCTCTTATGCCATCCATTACAGGGTTGTTGGAAACGGTCCTTCTTAGGTAGTAGATTCATTATCTCCATTTCATTATGGAGAACTTGGAAAGCAGTTGAGCTCGGGGGACATTAGGGAGGAAGTTTATTTGAACTTATGGTGGGCCACAACCCATCATAAGACCTCCACATGATCTTTATTGATTTAGAGAAAGTATATGATAGGGTATCTAGAGATTAATTTGGTAGGTGTAGGAAAAGAAAGGAGCCACTAGAGGCTATATTGACATGGTGAGCGATATGTACAAGGGAGTGCTAACTAGTATGTAGACAACTAGTGGAGAGACAAATGAGCTCTCAGTGAGAATGAGCCTACGTCAGGGGCCAACATTGAGCCCATATCTCTTTATTTTGGTTATGGATGAATTAATCAGGCTCTTACAAGATGAGGTACCATATTGTATGTTGTTCATGGATAATATAGTTTTGATCAATGAGACTAGAGGTGGTATTAACGTAAAGTTAGAGTGTTGGAGGGATGCTTTAGAATCTAAGGTTTTAAAATTAGCCAGACTAAGGCAGAATATATAGAATGCAAGTTTAGTGATAATTAGAGTAGAAATGAGGAAGTAGTGAAGATTGATGGTCTAGCAATACCTAAAAGGGATTGTTTTCCATATCTAGGGTTGATAATCTAGGAGAAAGGAGAGATTGAGGAAGATGTCGCACATAGCATTAGAATTGCATGGGCGAAGCGAAGATGTCCATCTAGAGTTATATGTGACCGCCACATACCATTGAGGTTGAAGCATAGTTTCAAAAAGCGCTAGGCGGCCGGCCCCCAGGCGGCCATGGGGGTCTAGGCCGCCCAGAACCTGGGTGGCCGATTTGAAAAAAAAAGAAAAAGAAAAAAAAGACCATAATCTCAGTTAAAAAAAAAAATAGAAGTCGAGAAATTTTTTTTGATAATCCATAAGACCATAATCTATATTTTTCATACAATGCTAAAACAGTAAAACCATACACTGATAGTCTGATACACTGTAGATTGTACACACAAAAGTTAGATAGTAGAACTAGAAACTAAAAAGTAGAAACTAAAAAATATGCAGAAATTCAAAAAATATACAGTCTAGGCACTCAATACAACAGTCAACACTCAACACCAAGAGTCTTCAGTCATCATCATCATCATCAGAAGGAATAAGGTTAGCTTCATCATATGAATTAGAATTGAGGCTATCGTCATCTGAGTCATCTACCTCTTCAATATAACGCTCGTCCTTCTCTGTTTCTTCTGAATCTACCTCTCCTTCCTCTTTTTCTACCTCTTTTTTACTAGTATGTGTAGATGAGGCCCTAAGAGTCTTGGCTGCTCTACCCTTTTCTATCTTTTTGTGCTTTCCTGAACTCAAACATTGTATAATTTCCTCTTTGTTAGCCTCATGAATATTTTTATACGGGGCAACATCCCCCTTAATACCAACAAGGTATTTTTTAAATCGGTAAATGCCCCCATTAGTATTCTTTCCACAATAATTACATTTAATACAATTTTTGTCATTCGGATTCAGGTTATAACCATACTTCCAACCCGGATCACCACTTCTAGAAGAACCTGGAGAAGATATTTCTGTAGATCAAGGCTCATTTTCATTATTTTCTGGTTCTTTTAAATTCAGAAGTTGTCTAATTTCATCCCGAATGGCTTCAGGAACCTTTTTACAAGAAGGAACATTCCCTTTAATACCAGCAAGGTGCTTCTTGTATCGGTTAATACCTCCATTGTTATTTTTTTCACAAAAATTACCCCTTATACAATTTTTATCGTTTGGTTTTGGGTTATAACCATACTTCCAACCCGGATCACTTCTTCTAGAAGCAGCAGAAATAGATCTATTCAAATGAGAAGGATTTTGTTCCTGTTTTTGTTTTACAACACTTATATATTACTTAATCTCCTCTCTGATAGCTTCAAGAACATTTTTACAAGGGGCAATTTGGATTCGGGTTATATCCATATTTCCAACCCGGATCTCCACTTTGACTAGATCTTGAAGATGACATCTCAAAATAAAACAATATAAAAAATAAATTTTTTCACTTACTTTGATTGTTCAAACTCGAAACTCCCACCTTTGAGATGTTTTCTGGTGCTAAAATAATAAAAAACGCCCTCTAATAGGATTATAAAATTTCAAAACTAAATGGGTGATGTTTGGATCTGTTTTTCGTAACTTTGAGAAGCACTTCGATCCAATGAAAGTCAAAATTTAGTTTTTTTGAGGTTTCTTTCTCTCGAAAATGGGTTCTTGTGGGTTCAGGTTTGAAATGAACTTAAAACCCATCCTTCAAACCCTTTATATTTTTTTAAAAAATCAATACAACTTAAAATAAATAAAAAATTCCACCCCTAGGCGGGGCGTAGGTCCTGGACGCACCGCCTAGGCGTTGGGTGGCCCGCTTTTTTGAACACTGGGCTGAAGGGTAAGTTGTATAGGGCAGTTGTAAGACCAGCAATGCTTTATGGGACATTATGTTGGGTAGTCAAGAAACAACATATCCATAGATGAGTGTAGCTGAGATGATGATGTTGAGATGGATGAATGACAAGACAAGAAATAATAGAATTTAGAATAAGCATATATGAGGGAATTTAGGTGTGGTTTCAATAGACGATAAGATGGGGGAAAGAAGACTTAGGTGGGCTGGCCATGTACAACGTAGGCTTAATGTAGCAGCGGCTAGGAGGTGCGATTTGGTTCGAGTGGAAGGCTCTAAAAGGGCAAGGCCCAAAAGGACATGGATAAAAGTACTGAGAAAAAGATAAGGTGACTTTTGGTCTTATTGAGAGTATTGTACTTAATGGAAGAACAAGATGCACATGGCCAACCCCAAATAATTCGGATAAGGCTTTGATGATGATGATGATGATGGGTCAAAACCTTCTATCTGAACTGCCCTTTGTGTAAGTGTTACTAGATTTGTTTGTGGAGTGGGTTTTTGTTGTATACTGGTTGAATGGGCCTTGATTGCAATCAATAGTTGCCTTTAGTTTACTTAGGGTTGGCCTGTGAAAGATTCAGTTCCTCTATTCAGGTACAGTGATCCCATTGAGGTGATTTTGTGCAATATTTTATTCTACGCTTCGTTTGTTTCCTATATTTGACAAGGGTATAAGAGAAGCTGAAGAGGTTTCTATGAAGATCCTGTAGCAAAGTAACATTAAAGGGGACCAATTAGTGAAGCAGTGCGAGCCTAAGGAGATTAACTGTCTAGATATTAGGCAGATCATATTGATGAAAAAGGCATTCGACTTTTTGAGAAATAGCATTGGAAACTTGGTCGAAATCTAGAGTGTGCAAGGTAAAGTAAACTACGGGAAATGTCTTATTGTGGGTTTGGATTTTTACTATTGTTGTTATTGTTATTGCTGCTGCTGTTATTATTATTTATTATTATTATTATGATAATTGCTGCTGCTGCTGTTATTATTATTATTGTTATTATTATTATCATAATAAATAATAATAATAATAATTATTATTATTATTAAGAGAGATGGTCGGTTTTGAGGTGAAGAGGCCAACTGACAAGCATTTTTCTGGAGTATTGGTAGGATTGGCTCCAATTTACCAGCATTGATTTGGGATGATTTTGAGAGGATTCTCTAGTCGTGGGGTGTCCATTCTTTGGGAGGGATCTTAGGGAATGGGACATGATAGAGTTGAGTCATTTTTTGGGTAGTTAAAACTTGTATGATCATGCTCTTTTAGGTTGACATGATGGTAGGGAGTGAGATGCTATTGGTAGTTTCTCATTCTTCAAGAGTTTTAGGGGATTGGATTAGCACATGTTATTACTTTTGTGCAATAAGCAGCAGAATATTACCTGAATCAAGCTTCATGCTTGTTTCTAATCTTCTAAAGGGGATCTTAAAACCAAATATGATGGTAGCTCTTCCAGAAATATTTGAATTTTGAGCGGTTATTGTGTTAAATGCTATTTTAGTTGAAGTGGGGAAGGTTTTACTATTAGGACCAGCAGGCATCCGCAACTTTATTGATGCAGGAGTAGGAGTTCTTTTGTCAAAAGCTCCGGAAGTGTTTGCAAAATATCTTCGTGGCCTCACTGCTAGTATGAGATTACTATGCCTTGCTCTATGTCGTTATGGACTCGATATCTTGCCATATTGTGGAGGATTGTAGATATCATGGAGCAGAGATCATTGGTGTTATCCCACAACCTAGTTTAACCATGTCCCTAAGTCATAATTCAAAGACTAATCCCTTGATAGAGGGGGAGTGGGTAGAGAGTGACTTTTGCTTGATATATTTTGTCACTTGTTTGGTTGTCTTTGTATATATCTGTGTAGTTTGCACCTTTGGTGCAACTTGATGCATCCTTGTATCTTATGTATTGAACATTTGGTGATAATATGTAAATTAGATGTTTGTAATAAGCTAACTGTGTTTCCACGGGGGATCCGTAGGTGATTAGAGATGGACATTCTAGAATGCTGGAGAATGTTTGTGACTTTTTTAGGGCAATGTTTGACTACCTAGGCCAGGCGACTTGGACTCGACCGGGTATCTTAGGATTGGCATGGGCCTCACTCGAGCTTCCCCCCCACCAAACCTAAGTACGGGGATCTTGGTCAAGGGGTGGCGTTCCCCTCTTGGAATCTTGATCCGGCAATCCGGGAGCCGTACCCTGAGCGGTACTCACTTCCTCCCATAAGGGGATCTCGATCCCTACTTATGGGGATCTCGATTCCTAATCTAAAGGGATTTGATCCTTGACTGTAAAGGATCTTGATCCCTATCGATGGGGGATCATCACTCCTCAAAAGATGGGTTGTGTCTTAATATGATCGGTCAATTTTAAGGGCTTGTATACATGTGCTCGTTACCACTGATGTAACGAGTTCATAGTCCATGAGAAATCTTTTAGTAATACTTAGTTGATGAGTTTATACTTTACAATCTATGTACTCATTTCAACTATGTCGCATTGCCCATGAGAAATCCTATAATAATACTATCTAACTATCAACATTAATTTTAATCTACTTCATCAATGTACTTTATTATATAAAATACTAAATATATGTTAATGAGTATACAGTCCATGAACTCATTTCAAATATGTAGCGTAGTCCATGAGAATTCTTATAGTAATAATATCAACATTAATTTAATTCCACTAAATCGATGTACGTTAATATAAGTAATATTAAGTATATGGCTTTTTAATTATTAATATTTCATACATTAATTTTTGGAAATATCTTTATATAGTTCCTACACAATTGGCGATTTCTTTTATTTTATATTATTTAAAAGTGTTTGAAAGTAATGGCATTTTTCATTTATTTATTTATTCTCATAATTTTCATGACTAAATTTTGGTTTATAGCACAAAATATTTTATGGATTTCATAATTACATTAATGTCTCTTAAAAAATTAAGTTAATATCATTTCAAGCCTGCGCCCCGCCCAGCGGCAGAAATGCGGCTTTTTGAGGGTATTTTTGGGTCATTTTTTAAATACTAAAGGGGCAAAATTGTGGATTTTAGGTTCATTTGAAACCTAAAAACCATTAGAGGCTATTTTAGAAAGAGAAAACCCAAAAAATAAAAAATTTCTACTTGGCAGCCGCTTAGGCGCTAGGCGGCCTGGACCCCCCCCCCTCGACTGCCTAGGTGCCGCCTAGCGCTGAAACACTGTTTTAAAAATTTTATGCATCTCACTTCAAAGCTTTCTTAAATCTATTTTTTGATTTTTTTAATTATTAAGATTTCATAGAAATATTTTTTTAAACAAAATGTCTTATCTATGTATTTATATTTTTTACAGTTGATGAATTTTATATTATTCAAATGTATTTTAAAGTAGTGATATGTTTCATGTAATATTTTTTCTCTTAATTTTCATTTCAAAATTCTGGATGATAGTAGAAAATCTTTTATTGGTTTTGTGCTTACCTTTATGTCTTTTGTTTCCTAAAATATTAATGACATATCATGTCAAGCATTTAATGCATCTCACTTCAAATCTTCCTTAAATCTATTTCTTGATTTTTAAATTATTAAGGTTTCATAGATTATATATATTGGTGCGGTTTCTATAAGGTTGCAACCTTAAACAATCCAATTGAGGTGCATCTCCAAATTTTATCCTAACATGTAATTTTGTTGTAAAAAATTAGTAGGATTATCTTAAAATCTATTTTCATATCTAATTAGAAAATTTTAAACTCCAAAAATGTTTATAATCAAGTAGATCTATAAGCATATGAAAATCTTGAAAATGGACGGTCTAGATTATGTGTTGTAAGATGTACTATTTTTGAGACTCAAACGTTTTTTTTTTTTTTTAATATTCATACATCTCTATGTTGAGATGATCAATTAGAGGCTTTTCAACATTAAAACAACCTTTCCGATAGATTTTTTAGGTGCATCTGTGATTCTACTATTTTAAGGTTGCTAACCTTATATAAACTTTTCCTATAGTCGTGGAGGCAAGGCACACGAGGGGATAGG
>NW_006494910.1:4677399-4692896 GCF_000471905.2 Amborella trichopoda | reverse complement strand
ATTTGTATACATATATAAACACACACATATTCATATACAAATATATATGGGGTGTTCCCCCTGCGCTTCCATATACTTGTAGTGCATATATAGGAGATTGCTCTCAGGTAGCTCTGTGAATTGCGCTTCCAAGTGCTCCAAGGGTAGGGAGCTTAAGCCAGTGATCGATCCCAGGTTCCTGCACTCGCACCTGCTCTTGCTCCCAACAACTATGCTCTAGAGGACCCACGAGATGATTAGGAGATTGATAAAGAACATCCTAAGTCAATAAAGAACATCCTAAGGCAAACTGCAAACTCCTCTGCCTTTCTGCGCATCTCCTAATAATTAAGGAAAGTGAAAGCTTCTGGTCGAGGACCCCCAGATGTTGTCGCCTTCTAATGGAGCCACTGGCAGAAAAATCCCCCTGCAACTCCTAGTTACAAAAAACAAAAGATCCACATCATTCTTTGACAAAAATTGCCTTGGCAGCCCCACCATAGTCGATAACTTGGCAGCCTCATTATCTAAGGGGACACTGCGGTACCTTAACCCCCTTTCCAGTAAAACAATCTAATACATGTGCCTCATGTCTGTTGCTACCTTGTACAACTCAGGAAATGTAAGACTTGCTCTTCTCCACAATAAAGCCCCCATATAAATCATCTAATCTACTCCTCTCCCTCTGGGAAAGCAAACCCCTTCTGAAGCTTTAACCCCTGCCAATTATGGAAGAAAGGAAAATAATAGGCTTCTCCTAAGCTCCTGCTGCAGCCTGCCCTTAGTCTGATAGGAACAAAGATAATGATCTTGGGTGGTTCCGGCTCCCTTATGGGGGGGTCACAATCCTAATCCCTAAGGGATTGGTCAGTATAATATGAACTTATGTATATCTTTTATAAACAACCAAGTCTTAAATGCATATCAGTCAAGAAGAGAATTATTTTGTTGCAAAATCATGTCTATATATTTTTCAAAGGACAAGAGATGCTTTAATCCCTTTATATATGATTATATGTTTAAATGCATGTCAATTAAAAAAAAGAAACAAAGAAAGAAATACTAATGAAATCCCTTTATATATGATTTTATGTTTTAAAGGGATAGGGTGCTTAACTCTTGATTATTATTTTTTTTAAAAAAGATAGTGCTAAATGCATTGGTTTGATAATTGCATTAAAGAAGGCATGGTAGGTCCAAGTTTAGCATCGTAAGACGAAAATTTATCTCTCTTATCACTCTCCATATTTTTCCTATTTTTTAGTTTGAGTCTTGTTCTTAATTTATAATGAAGCGGTATAGAAACAGGAGGGCAAAACTTATGATGACTGAAACTTATTAATTTCTTTTACTAATTTACATTATATTAATCAAATAAATAGTTTTCGTATATTAATATGCAAGACTTTATATTATAAGACGACTAAATAATTATGAGTTTTAAAATTCACTTGAAAAAATATAATTGTCAGTGAAATATTTGTAAGTTAAATAAATATATTTCTAATATGTTTATTGTATATATAAATGTAATTTAAAAAATTGTGTATTTGAGAAATTCCATACTTTTTTTGTCTTTAGTAAGAGCCCTTCTATGACCCTTCCAAATTAGCGAGCTTGTTGCTACTGACAATCCCTCGCTTCTGCGCCCCTTCCTGCTCCTGCTTCTAGCAACTATGTGTCTTACCCTCCTCCCTATTCTGCTATCCACCTCTTTCATCTCTCATGCTTTCTTTCTAGACATGTATATCCTTCCCTTCTTGTAAAAGGCAGGCTTGTTTTTAAGCAGAAGACTACACTACAATTTTATACAAAACAGCATATTGCTGGCTGTTATTTACTCCATTAATACAATGGTCAACATTTCTTTAAAAGAAAAAAACTTTGCTATAGAAGCCTTTTTTTCTTTTTAAATCAGGAGCAACATTTCATTTATGTCAAGGAATTGCATAATTCTAAATATCTAATATGATTTACTAATAGCATGGTTTATATCTTGATTCGGAATTGCGAGTTAGTGGCTTGGAGAATTTACCCTTCTACAGGATTGGGTTTCATATTTACTTCTATGCTTCTGTTTATTTTCATTTTCTTCAGTTAATTTATTAAGAATACATATAGGTGTCTCTTTCTACTTAGTTCCAGAGTTTGATATGCTGCACCCATGCTATTTACAGTTTTTTAACTTTTAATGTCTAATCTTGAATGTGTTTGCGGGCTCAGGGGATGTGAACAGCATTAGTGTTGGTACCGGGACGAACATACAGGACAATTCCCTTGTGCATGTGGCAAAATCTAATCTAAGTGGGAAGGTCCTTCCAACCATAATTGGGGACAATGTTACAGTTGGTATGTTGCATTATGCTTCACGGAAATAGCTTCTGGCTTGAAAGAAATATGCTTCTGTTGATCTCTGTTTGTGAATTGGTTGAAGCTCTAAACATTTGCATGACTTATATGAAACTATGGCATGACTTGTATTTCTGCTTCTCTTGAAGTTTTTTTTTTATGGTTCTTAGCTTTTAGAAGGTTGAATAACCCTCTCCAATCTGGCTATAAAAGGTTAATAGGGGTTTAATGATATGAAGAACCACTCCTTTCAAGTGGATCTTAACATTTTATAATTCAATCTTTATAGGATTCCATGTGCTTCCTAAATTTCATGGAGAATGTCAATCATTGCATTTAATATTTTCTTGTATACTTGAACCCTGACCAACAAGAAGGATGTAAATGGGCCGGGTCCAGGTTGGGTAATTCCACCTAAGATCTAGACTCTTGGTTAGGACCTGGGTCCAGTGGCAGTTGGACCCAGACCTGACTCACCAGTTCCAGGTGATGGGTCTAAACCTAGACCTAGACCTGATCCCCCAGTTCCAGGCTATGGGTCCAAACCCAGAGATAGATATGGTCAAGTTGATCCTGCAGGGCACTGGGTTGACTGAAGCCTTTTTTCTACACACTCAGAAGTGAACCCGACCCAATCAGGTCCGTACTTGCTAGACCTGGAACCGACATGTTGGGTCAGTTTAGGATCCCAAACCAGGTTGACACCCTTATGGGCCTACAAATAGGCTGATCCCATTGTTCTGTCTCCAGCTGGCCTATTTGCTATTTAGTCCTGTTTTGGCTGGACTGGGAACAATTAAAGACCAACTGGTTCCATGTCAACAGGATTAAGTATAGAGTCTAGACTAAACTGGCTGGTCATATCTAGTTGATTTTTCTCCTAATGTTCGAAACTTTGTCTTTTTTTCTTTTCTTTCTTTCTTTCTTTTTCTTTTTAACCATCAAACTATCAAGTTTGCTACTGATAAAAAAAGGTCCAAGTGTCTAACAAAAAAGAAAAGGAAAAACAGAAATGATTGCACTAGGTCAAGGGTAAAACCTTAGTCATGGCTAGAGAGGATTATATATAGCAAATAAAGATTGCCAATGCCATGGCAGCAACCGTACCTCCCTTCCCCAACCCAAACCTCTTACAAATGAAACCGTCACCAACCACAAACATTCTGTCAGAAAACAATTTTGGAGGCTTGCAACAAGCCAGAATTTGTTAGGAAACAAAAATCAGATCCGAAACCGGTGAAGACCATCAAACCCAAGGCGACAAACATTTCATCAAAACAGGAGAGAGAAAAGAACAATCAATAGATAAAAAAATAGGAGAGAGAAAACAGCATTTAACAGGGTTCACAAGTGCATTACATTCGAACAAAAAAAGTCAATGAAGCGACATCCACATTACCACAGAAGTATTTCCCACAGCCAGCGTTTTCAAATTTCAAAAAGTTTGGAATCTTTCGCCTGTCGCATCAACCTAATCCGTCACTGTCCATTGATAGCTACCACCTTTCTAACAGTTTAAAAAGCCCCGAAGCTTTGCTTCTCCATCAAGTGCTCTCATTGAAACTAACACCATTGACAATGTACTTGGTCGTCATCCTTCGACTTTGCCTACTTCCATCGGCTACAATCCAACCCAGCTGGCACCACACTTATTAGCACGTCCACACCTCTATCCACATGCGACCCAAAACCTTATTTCAAAACATGAATAACTCAAAATCCAAAGCCATATATCAAACACTAATAACACTCATGCAGCCCTACTCACAGAACACTATGTCCAACCCTCCGACACAAACACCCAAAACCATATTTGAAAACACTAAAACACACAGACAAACATCCATTCCCCAGACCCTAACAACTCAAAATACAAAACCAACCTCTTCAAGAAACAATATTCGGCCTCTTCTGCAACCAAATCAGTTTGCCCTCGCCTTCGAAAACCACAACCAAAGAATCCTGAAAGCCTTAAATCATACCCAAATGTGATCCCAAATTACTCCATCAATCCCCTAGTGCACCTCCACTCGGAAAGACAAATAAATCATTTATATAACTGAAGAACAAAGAATACCAATATCTGGACCTTTGTGTCTATTCAACAAGGGCATCCAAAGACCATCTTCAACTGCTTCAATCCAATCTATTTATGACATCTTCTCCCATCATCCCCATAACGTCCATTTGCTCCCACCCCCTGAACCAGAGGCCTCAAGGTAAGCCATTTGAATTCAACACCAACGCTCTTGCCTATTCACAATTAAGAATGGTCTTTCTGGGCCAAAAAAGGCTTTAGTTGACCCCTGTATCCTTTCCCATAGGCTTGGGAAGTCGTCAATGTTCCAAAAAACGTTGGGCAGCGCCTAGGTGGCCAGAGGGTTTAGGCTGCTCAGCGCCTAGGTGGGTGCTCATTAGAATAAAAATTTGTTTTAAGGTCAATTATTGTGTAAAAAATTAAAAAATACATATTGATACATATTTTGGTCCATAATTCCATGAATATCAAATTGAGACATATTAAAAAATACTTATTGAGACATAGTTTAGTCCACAATCCAAGATAGCAACTTAGCAAGACATCGATTCATCATCAAGAAAATAAAAGACAATAAGAAATAACACATAAGAGTTAGGGGGCACATCAAATGTCTATAGTCCACAAGTCTTCTTACACTCCTCCATGCTCCATAAGTCCATATCTATAGTCTACACAGTTAAAACTTAAAAGTTTATAAACCACAATACACAACCAAGAGGAGAAAAAGAAAAATGAAAGAAATATAGACTTGAATACTCAAGAGAGTCTTCAATAATCACTCATCATAAAAAAAAGCAGGGTTGCTGCAGCTGCATCATATGCATCGAAGTTGAGGCCATCATCATCGGAATCATCTCCCTTCTCAACATTATAGTCGTGCTCTTCTCTCTTCTGAATCTGCCTTTGCTTCTTCCTCCACCCTCATCCTTTAGAAAGAAGATCTAGTGGCCCTAGGAAGGTCAGTTGTTGTCCCTGAGGCCTCCATGAACATATGCCATGTCAATACTTCATGCCTCTCGACCTCATCTTCATCAACTTACCACTTCATAGCATTATCCATATTTTTTGATCTGAGGGGGTCTCTCTTATCTCTCTTAGCAAACTTCTCCTTCAAGTATTGATTATACTCGACATAGACTAGGTCATTGAGCCTCTTTGATTCAACCTCGTTTTTTTCTTTGTATGAACCTAATAAAATCAAATGAAACTAATTAATTAGCACATCAACGCATATAAATTACGAACCCATAACATTTTTCCCATCAAATAGACAATCAAAGACGTGCATCACTGCATCATCAAAACTCCCAAATCACCAAATGCATATCCTTGTATGAAATATCCAGGGCATGGGCGGCCCGCAAGAAGCTGTCCACCTTAAATTTTATCCGAACCACAAAATCACAGCCATCTGTCCACCTTAAATTTTATCCGTTGTCCAGGGCATGGGGATGACAAAGAATACTATATTTCTGTCTTGGCCATCATCAAAACAGAAATGGAGGCCCAAACTCTGATGAACATCAGATCACTGTGGGGTAGGAGGCTGGCAGCTTGGAAAACAATGCTAGATTTGGATAATATTCAATACTCAAGCGACTGCCATGGCGTCTTGGCAGCAATTTTAATGAGGACAGATGGTCATTTGAGAAAAATAGGTGGGTTCACATAGCAAAGAGCATGAAGAGTTTCTCTGAATTCGTACTTAGACACAACTCATAGATATTCCATTCAACAAGGCATATCCCTTGGTTAAACCACAGGGAAAATCCCACCCTTACCAAACTAGAGTGCATCCCGGTCAATCCAGAATGGGATGCCTTTTACCTTGGACTACACACAAAATCTATACCAAATCAGTACCAGATCACTGCCCTACCTTCCTCAAACATCACTTCCTCAACAACACCCCTTCCTCCCATGGTCCTCATCCTTGCCAATTCTAAATGATGTGGTACAAAGATAAAGAACTTGAAAAACTGATCCGTGACTGGTGGACTTCCTTTGCATGGAGGTTGAGCTGGCTTCAGACTGTATAAGAAAGATGCAACTCCTCAAGTGAGCTCAAAATTTGACATCAAGAACATTTCAGCAACCTTTAGCAGAACAGAGAGTATACTATAGTAGAGTTTGACAAGCTCGATGCTCTCGAAAACAGAGACTCCTGGTTGATGAGGAATGTATTACAAGGACAACAGTTAATGTAAACTTTAAAAAATGCTCAAACAATAGGAGGCATTTTGGTAGCAAAGCTCATGTATAAAACGGGTGAAGTTAGGAGATAGGAATACAGGGTTTCTTCCACAAGCAACAAATTGTACACGTAAGAGGCAGGATTTATGATAGTCGAGAAGGCATTCGATAAGTGGTAACAAACTTCTCCAAGAAGCCTTTCACACTACATAAGAGGCCCAGAGCTGAGATTGACAACATTCAATTGCACCAAATTTCCACTGAGAGTACAAATTGGATGTAGAGACCCTATGATGAAGAGGGAATCCTCAAGGTAATAACTAAATTAGTTCAATATAATGCGCCTGGTTTTGGCACTAGATGGAGGGCGTGGTTTGCAGGGTGCATCTCTATGGCCCAATTTTTTATCCTTATAAATGGCAGTCTATATGTTTTCTTCCCCTCGACCTGAGGTCTATGACAAGGTGATCCCCTTAAATTTTACCAGTTTGTGATCATGGCAGACACCTTCTGTTGATCAACCGGACGCCTATGCAATCGAAGCATTCTAGAAGGCTTTGACATTAAATAATGGACCAGTAATATCACATCTTTTATATGGAGACAGCACTTTGATGTTCTTTTATATTACACCAAAATAGGTCAACTATCTCTGGCAATTCATAAGGTGCGCCTCTGGATGAACATGGTAAATACAAGACTCATGGGGATTGTGTACCCAGTGCTAAAGCTGTCAAATTTGGCTCATTGCTTTGTCTGTGGCACCTAGTGCCTCTGCTGTGAATAGGCAGCTACTCAAATCACAATGTGGGATAGTGGAAAAACTTGAAAGAAGACTTGCCTCCTGGAAATTTAGATTCCTGTCTTTGGGAGGCAGGAAATATCCCTGATCAAAGACACCTTAGCAAATATTGCCATGTACCAAATATCCATGTTCTGGTTTCCCACGACCATTGTCGAAAAGATAGAAAGATGATCCCAAATTTCCTATGGAGTGGGGAAGATAACAAGAAGAAATCATCTGGTGGGTAGGGACAAAGTTTGTCAACCAAGAGGGCTGGAGGGCTGGGTATTGGAAAGGTCAAAGTGGGCATGGTGGTGGCATTTTACTGTCCACTTAGATCATCTCTTCCATCTAGTCATCAAGCAAAAATCTGGCTCAGACTCCTGGCTCAGACTCCATGGATTGCTACCAACAAACACTAGCCTTAACACAAAGCTCTTTGAACCAGGCTTTTCAAGGACATGGAAAGGGATCCTCTCCATAAAGCAATATTTTTGCTACACATTCAATTTTCTCTGAAATGGGGGACATCTCAGCAATGGAGGACCTATGGTTTGGTAATTTTACCCTGGAGGCAGCCTTCCCCAGCCTATACCCTTTGGCAGGCCAGCCAGTGTTATGCCAAAGTGCGGACATAACCTCAATGATAAGGAGACCGTGAAAATTAACTTGCCCAAATTCTCAAGCCACGCTTCATTCGACTTCAGGGCAGAGACAGACCATTCTTGTGCCCAAACTGCAAAGGCACTTTTTCGGTTTTATCCTTCTACAATGCAGTCTACACATCAGGTTTACCTATAGAAAATGCTGCCTTGCCTGGACCATACCTGCCCCACAAAATTGCAGGTGTTTAAATTGCCAGCCATGTAAAAGAATGCTTCAACCCTGGACAACTCCTGAAGCAATTTATAATTTGCCTAGACGAGGAAAATCCATAGACCATCCCTTCCTATTTCGCAGAGCCATCTGGTCCTTCTTCCTAGTCCTATTTAATTTAATTTGGGTCCATCCAGATCTGTAGCCAACCTATTTTCAACGATCAACATGTTTTAGTTCCCCAATCCCTTGCATAGGGAGAATCCCTTGGTGCTTAATGGTCCAAGCCACCATCAGGGGTATTTAGTTGGAAAGAAATTGCCCATTCTTTCAATGGAAGGCCACACAAATGGAGATTTGATTCATTGCATCATCTTTTTAGCCATCTTATTGGCTATGGCATGCAAAGATCTACAGAACTTCTCTTTAGCCATGCTACAAAATCAAATGAAAAATATAATGTGGACTACCACACCACAAAATTTCTCTTTGGCTATTTCTGATGGACACTCAAATAAAGGTGTTACTCGCCCCTCAATTTTGATTACAAACCGCAATTACCACACTGTATAGAGACACATACCCCAAACAAGATATCTGCCCCTTGCCAGTGTTTTAAAACTTGGAACTGGGTATGGAATTGGCAGGACTTGATCCAAGTGGCTCACTGAGTCCTGGTCAGACTGGTCAAGACTTGGACTAGAAATCATTGTTTTTCTCAAAGACCTGGACAGACTTGGTGAAGACTCGAGTGACTTGGGCACGGCTGGGTCAAGACTTGAGTTGCAGGTGTTGGGGTCATTTGGAACCTCATGGTGCTGGTTCCAAATGAATTGTCCAAGTCGAACTTACCAAGTTTGTATAGGCTGCCCCAAACCCAACAAGTTGGGGTCATTTGGAATCTCATGGTGCTGGTTCCGATTAGACTAATCCAAGTCAGATTCACCAAGTTTGTGTAGGCTGCCCCAAACCATTGCTGGGAACCTTTTCTTCCCATTTTCTTTCAAAAAACCAGGGCAGTAAGCCATTTTGGTTTGGTGAACTGTACTGTCCTTAGTTTTAGCAACCCTTTGATGGCACATCCCATAAATGTACATTTTGAAAAAAAATTTAATGGAAAGGTTAATCCGTGTTTTAAACCCCGGACTCGGGTCAGGGCTCTCTCGGTCCCGAGTCTGTCAGGTGGGTCGCCTTGCCCTTGTCCCAATAAGACTTTGCCAAGTCTATTGTGAAATTGCATTAGAATGACCAAGAAGCGTCAAACTCAGGTGAGTCCCGTTGTATTTACATGGGACTCGCCAAGGTCCGGAAGCTAGTTGACATGGGTGAATCCTGGGTCAACTTGCCAATTTTTAAATTGCTGAGAATTATTGTTCAAGAAATATTTAAAAGAATTATTCAATCAAAAGGGACTGGTTAGTTTTTACCTTAGAGTCAAGGTAGTTGAACTAGATGGGTCCAGGTTCAGGGCCATGCGGTTCTTGCTTGGGAATTTCTTTGTGCTTGGAGCCCACAACCTGGTGGTTTTTAACGGCTGTAGATTCTGACTATCATTCTTATATAATTTATTATAGGAAACTATATTAATGTTGTATGTACTTGTTATTGACCTTGTGCTAATTTTTTACACAATCTTAATGATTTTGACAGGCCACAGTGCAGTCTTGCATGGGTGCACTGTCGAGGATGAGGCTTTTGTAGGTATGGGTGCTACGCTTCTTGATGGGGTGGTTGTGGAGAAACATGGCATGGTTGCTGCTGGGGCCCTTGTGAGGCAGAATACCAAGATCCCATGCGGAGAGGTCCATCGCAAAATCTATCTTTGTTGGATTTTCATTTTCGACCATACAATATTGGAATTTTGCAAGCTAGATAATGTTTATATTTGTTAAGATATTTCCAAGATAAATTTCTTTGTTTTTGTGTCTTCGTCAATTTGGTTGGCCTATGTAAAACTTGGCTCCTTTTCCCTTTTGTTGGATAATTTAAAACTTGATTGTGGAACTTGTCCTAATGAAAATTTTTTTTTACTGATTAAAAAAATTGTCCTTATCTTGATTAATACTTGTATGTTTCACTTGTGCTGCGTTTATTTATATTTCATCATCATTGAAGCCTTTTCTCAACTAATTGGGGTTTGCGCCACACATGGCAAGCTCACCTAGGTCTACTTTTTCTCATCTTATCGCCTATTGGTGCCACTCTTAAATTCTCCTGAATGTATTCATTTCGAACTTGTCTTTCCATTCATCCATAGCAGCATCCTCAACTCAGCTATACTTTTTCTATGGGTATGTTGTTTTTGGACCGCCCAACATTCCGTCCCCATTAAGTAAAGATGGTCTCACAGTTGTCCTATTGATATGCTCTTTAGCTTCATTGGTATGCGTTGATCACATTAAACTCCGGTTTCCATTTCGCTCACCTAGTGCTAATTCGATATGCTATATCTTTCTCAATCTCTCTATTTTCTTGGATTATCAACCCCAAGATATTGAAAGTGCTCTCTTTTTGGTATTATTTGGCCTTAAACTTTTGTTTTTTTTGAGAGGAGGTTAACATTGTACTACTGAGAAGAGATGTTTACATGGATATGAGAGTCCGATGTTGCCCACTTGGGCTGACTCGATAAAAAATGCGTTAGCCTGTCATATACAAAAAAGGGACATATAGGAACCGCCCGATTACAAAGATTTACATGTAGCTTTCAAAACATAAAGTAGGGCTGGAAGGTGCCCAAATTCAAAGTGTTTATGCTATGTGCCTGTGGTCCTGAGCAAAAAAGGAGTCGGACCTGGCTTGATCTTCTACTTGGATTCTAGCTCCCTCTTTCGCCAAGAGATCTGCGAACATGTTGGACATCCTCCATATATGCTTCTATGAGACATCCATAGCCCTGCAAATGTGATCAATTTCGTCAAAAATTGAGGTTAAGTTCCACGGTGGAGAAGCCGCCGTACTTGCCCAGGAGAGAACATTTTGTGAGTCTCCTTCCACTATCAACTGTGAGCCCTAAGAATGGTTGAAACTTTTCAGACCCAGTAAGAGGGCCAAGGCTTCTGCGTAGTGGGACTCCTTGAGACCAAGAGGCTCAGAATAGGTTAAGAGTACGTTACAATGATGGTGTCTGAAGGCCCCCTCAGCCCCTTCCGGGCCATAATTCCCAAAGGAGCAGCCACCAAAATTCAGGTTGATGCTGCCTTCTGGTGGTGGTTGCCAGTTGTTGGGTCTTGAAGCCTGCCGCTGTTGGTGATGAAGGATATTTTTCCATTGACTGAGGAAGGAGCTCCCTGGTATGCCCAAGAAAACCTTAGGCCAAAGAGATTACCTTATGTAGAAGTGCTGAAGTGTGGAGTTTTATTCCTTGAAAGATTCTGGTATTCCTTTCCTCCCAGTTTGTCCATATGGTTGCAGCTATGGTAGCCTTCCATAAGATTCTTTCAGCCTTCGGCCAATATGAATCTAGGTCGTAAGAGATCAAGGCCTTGACCGTAGGAGGGGTGACCCTTTTGATACCAAAGAGTTGTAATACTTGGCCTTCTTAAATACTTCCTTGTCTATACTCTTATTATTACTAAACTTACATTCCATATATTGTATCTTAGTCAGGTTAATTTTAAAACTTTTAGATTCTAGAGTGTCCCTCCAAAGTTCTAACTTTGTGCTGATGCCATTTCGGTTTTCATCGATCAAAACAATGTCACACGCAAACAACATGCACCACGGTACCCCATCTTATAGGTGTCTAGTTAAGTCAATCATAACTAAGACGAAGAGGTATGGGCTCAATGCTGATCCTTGATGTAGACCTATTGTCATTGAAAACTCACTCGTCGCTCCACTAGTTGTTCGTACACTAGTTACACTGTGTTGTACATATCTCTCACCAAGTCGATGTAGTGCCTTGAGACTCCTTTCTTTTCCAACGTCCACCAAATCAAATATCTAGATATTCTGTCATAAGCTTTTTTTAGATCAATAAAGACCGTGTGGAGGTCTTTTCCCTTCGCCGTAAACTTCTTAATCAATTGCCTAAGTAAGAAACTAACCTCGGTTGTTATCCTCCCTGGCATAAAATCGAATGGGTTTTTTGATACACTTGTTTCATGTTTCCTATAACTTCATAGTGTGGCTCATAAGTTGATCCCTTGATAGTTCGCACAGTTCTGTATGTCTCACTTGTTCTTATAAATAAGTACCACAATACTTTTTCTCCATTTGTTTGGCATTTTCTTTGCTCTCAATACCTTGTTGAGCAGCTTGGTCAGCCAGTCAATACCAATCACCCCTATGAACTTCCAGACCTCTATCGGAATACAATCTAGTCCTAAAGCCTTTCCTATCTTTATCCTCTTCATAGCTTCTTTTACTTCCAATATTCTAATCCTACGAATGTATCTATGACTTCTACCCTGATTTACGCCAACAGTTCCTTATACTGTTCCCATTGTGTTCGACATTTAATAATTTTTGAAGATAAACTCTTATCCTTTCTAAGATCGTTCCATTTTGTATGGTACCTCATAAAGATAGACGATAACTATAAAATAAATATTCCTTTTTCCTATCAATTGCTAATAAAGTTAATAAAAGAAACCTTCGAATGTATCAAAGGGATATCGGGGATCCACCTTTGGTGGACCCTTTCATCCTATTTTTGAAGATAAAGTCTTATCCCTTCTAAGATCGTTCCAGTTTGTATGGTACCTGATAAGGATAGACGATAACTATAAAATAAATATTCCTTTTTCCTATCAGTTGCTAATAAAGTTAATAAAAGAAACCTTTGAATGTATTAAAGGGATATCGGGATCCACCTTTGGTTGACCCTTTCATCTTTCACTTTTAATGCATTTAATATTGTTTAAAAGGTGCGGTCTGTATAAAGTTGTGGCTCTAAACAATCAAAGTAAAGCGCACCTTCAAATATTGTCGAAAAATGTGGTCTCATTATTGAAAATCTTTGTGATAGCCTTAAAATATATTTTGATCTCTAATTATAAAACTTAAAGCTTAAAAAATAGTGTAGATCGAGCAGATCTATGAAAAGCCTTATTGGAAGTTCGACCTGATCCCTCGAGAGTGAGCTACCTATCTTTTTAAAGCCGCGAGGTTCTAGGTATTGGTAGGACTTGATTCGAATTCCTGTGGAATCAACGTTCTAAAGGACTAGTGGAGTCAAGTTACGAAGGCCAAGTGGAGTTGACGTTCCAATGGCGTAAATGACAGCTTTTTCAGTTGAAGACTTGAAAATCTAGAAAATTGACAGTCCAAAAATGCATTACAAGATGCACTATTTTCGACACTTTAAATCCTTTTTTTTCTCGTCATGCATCTTGAAGTCAAGATGATCGATTTGAGGATCTTCGGGCATCAAAACAACCTCTTCAAGTAAAATTTTTGAGGTGAGCTCTTATTTGATTGTTTAGAGCCTCACACTTATATAAACTTGTTCCTGGTTTAAATCCCTACACTTTTTCTCATCTCATTTTTGCTAATTTGAAGACAACCATTTTACCTTTTCTTGTTTCCAGTTTACTGTACAAATTATCATGCCTTATGTTGAACTTTACTCTTTGTTTAGCTTTTTTTTTAGCCTATTTATATTCTTTATAGTTTTGATTATATTTATTACATTCCCAAGTTTTATAACATGATTGTTTTTCACTAATGACCTTCTTAACCTTAGCACTCCACCACTAAGTTTCCTTATCGGAAGTTCATTTCCCTCTAGTTTCTCCTAAAATTTCTTTGGCCACTTTCTTAATACAGTCAACCATCTCATTCCACATAACATTGACCTCTTGTTCAGAGTTTAATTTTGTATCTTTAACTGGTTTATCCTTGAATAATTCTATTTTCTAATTCTTAAACTAATTCCATCACTAAGTTCTTAGATACCTATTAATTTCACCCCTTCTCTTCCTTGTCTTTATGTAGACATCCATAACCACGAGTCTATGTTGGGTAGTCAAACTCTCTCATAGGATAACCTTACAGTCTTGACATGATGGTCGATCTATCTTTGTTAACTAGGAAGAAGTCTATCTAGCTTTTATATGATCCACTTTTTTAGATTATTAAATGTTCATCTTGGTTTTTAAATTTAGTGTTTACTATTGCTAGGTCATAGGCCATAGCCAATCTAGAATAGCCTCACCCATCTCATTTCTTTCACCTAACCCATATCCCCCATGTACCCTTTTTTATCCTCTAGCATCCTTCCCTACATGTCCATTTAAGTCCTCTCCTAAAAAGGTCTTCTCTCCATTTTGTCTGTCTTGCACTAGTTCATCCATGTCCTCCCAAAATTGTCCCGTAATTTTATCCTCTGGTCCTACATGTGGTGCATAAGTACTAATTATATTAATTATCTCTTCCCCTAATACAAGTTTAATTAATAAGAGCCTATCACGTACCTTCTTGATATTTACTACTTTGTTTTAAAAATATTTGTCAACTATTATGCCTACACCATTTTTATTATTATCCTTTCTTTTGTACCAAAGTTTATACCCATCTATTTCTTTAGTTTTTTCTCCTTTCCACTTAGTTTCCTATAGGCAAGCTATGTATATTCTCCTTTGTCTCATTGTATCCTCTAACTCCATACACTTAACTGTAAGCGTTCCTACATTTCATGTGGTTAGGCGAATCATATTCTCTTGTGGTGTATAAGCGCTAATTACATGAATTATCTCTTTTCCTAATACAAGTTTAATTTTAATAGGAGCCTATCATCTACTCTCTTGATATTAACTAATTGATTTTTAACTAATTGATTTTTAAATCTTTGTCTACTATTATGCCTACATTATTTTTATTATTAGCCTTTCATGTCCAGCAAAGTTTATACCCATCTAATTCCTTAGTTTTTTCTCTTTTCCATCTAGTTTTCTGTAGGCAAACTATGTTTGTTTTCCTTCTCATTGTATTCACTAACTCCATGCTCTTACTTGTAAGCGTCCCTATATTTCATTTAGCTAGGCAAATCCTATTCTCTTGGAC
Source organism: Amborella trichopoda (assembly GCF_000471905.2). The sequence goes on along the minus strand of NW_006494910.1, from coordinate 4,677,726 downwards.
TAGTTTCTTTAGCCGCACTCTTCCAAACTGTCATGGGAACCTTTCCTATTTCTCACCATAACCAGGGTACGTTGCTGCGCATCGCTTATGGGGAACGCCTTAGCTAACCTTTGTTCATTTCTCACTATACCAGTACAACGTGTCGCGTACGGGGAACACCCTAGCATAAGCAAATAGTGTATATTCCGGATTCATGAGAAGTTGTGGTAAAGTTTTACATTGACTGCCTACCTAACACAACCTACCCTTTTTACTTGGGTTGTGACAGGTTAAGGGAAAGTTTAAGATCCTCATCCTTTTTAGACCAACATGAATATATATATATAT
>NW_006494910.1:4664055-4676548 GCF_000471905.2 Amborella trichopoda | reverse complement strand
GAAGAGAAGAGAGAGAGAGAGAGAGAGAGAGAGAGAGAGAGAGAGAAAGACCTCTTCCCACAAATTGACAACTACATTGACCAAATACAATACAATAGCATTGATTTAAGGAAAACTTGTTAGGAAACCAATTTGAAGTCTTATGTGTGCTCTATGGTCGCCACAAAAAGACTTAGGCCCAGATCAAGTCAGTCCCATGCCTGGTAGCCGGCTTATCAATGGTCATGACTCAAGTTGAAGCCAAGAGTGCAAGATCCGTAAACTCAATTTGCCAAAGATTTAGGAGGCTTTTGAGAGCTTATGGGCTGAGACTTGTGAGTGATAGAACTAAGGGCAAATGCTCAAACAACGACGTTAAAACTGAACCAAGATCAAATCAAATTGTGATACAAAGACAGATCACAAAAAACATGTTCAATCTCTCATGATCATGTGGCTCCTATGCTCCATATAAAACATAAAACTCTTGCCACTGTGATTTACTATGACTAGCAGCAATTAGCCGCAATTCTATCTCAAAAGAATCAATCAAACTTGACATGTCTTGGATCAAAATTACACAAACACATTGCACCAAAAACCAGCTGAATTTTTAAATTATAATGATCAAGCATAGTTTGCTGGTTTTCATGTTGATATAAAATCAGTGGATCAAAATCAAGCAGTTATTTGATCATAATTTTCTCATAGAATGGATCAATAAACTCTTGAATGATCAGACCATTGATCCAAGAACCGTCTCAGTACCAAACATGATCTCAATCTTTTGATCTATAGATCTGAAAAATGAAATCACTTTTGTTTTCTCTGCTGCAAAAACAGCAGAAAATTGAACTGAATTTTGTTTGATTTGATGATATGATTTGTTCTAAATCCCTGTAAAAGACTATCTAGACATTAAGGCATGTTCGAAATTCAATTTACATCCAAGATCATCAAGAAAACTTGATCCAGTCATTACTATATTTAAGAATTCTCTGGTGTTCATGCTGATGCAAAACCGGCAGCTCATGGATCAAGTTCGAGCAGTTGTTTGACCAAAATCTTGTTTCAAGTTGATCAATAGTCTTTAGTAACATCAATCACATGATTCTGGAACAAATATATATCAAATGTGAGCCATTTCATGCAACATTTTGATCAAAATCTCATTATAATGCTGCTGAATTTTTTGGCATGATAATAATAGAAAATTCATCTATCTTTGGCATGATTTGATGATGATAATTCACTCCAATTTGATCCACGAGATTCTCTAGGGTTAAACTAATGATCCATAAATGACTTGCAGCCAAAACTTCAAGATAAATAATATCAAATCGACAATATTCTACTATTTTTCAGCTCTGAAAAATCAGCAGGGTGATGATGAAAATAATGGAATTTTTAGTCACGATTTTGTTAGATTATTCATAAAAACACTTGATGGTAATGGAAGCTGTCTTGGATGTGGTCTACACTCTACAGTCACAATTTATGCTTGTTCAATCTTCTAAATGCCGTTTTTCTGTTCCTGGCTAAAAGTTTCTAGAGGATTATGATTTGAAGTCTCTATAATGTTCAAATTTGAGTCAAGGTCAAGGAAATATGGGATGGTTCTCCCAATTTTAAGGAAATTTAATGTGGAGTAATACAAGTTAATTTTGAACATAATTGTTTTTGTATTACCTTTTATATCTCGGTAGAAATAGCAAAGCAAATTGGTAACGTAAAGTTTTAAGAAATCCCATAATGCCACCTACTCCTATTTACACCTAGACCGGCCAACATATCTGCTCCTATATTTGCTTCCCTTATGCATGTTGTCCACGGTATTATGATCTCCTTGATTTTGCAAATATTACTGATTTGTACAGTGAATGTCCTTTTAAGCCATCTAATGGTGCTAAGGTGGTCGTCTTCGGTTTTGTTTATTATCATTGGAAGCCCTTCTAATGTCACATACACCCATATCGCATTATTAAATAGTAGCAGTCTTGCATAACATTTGAGAATGTCTTTATATGCTTCTCAGATGAGTCCACACCCCAATCGTCCGAGGTTTCCTTTAGGCTTTAGCTGCTCCATCTAAAATTAACTTGTAACATTCGCTCACATGGTTTAAGATAGTGTGATTCCTTCAAAATTGATATCTTTCATGGCTGGAATCTGTCTGGCCTATGATAAACACCTGTTTGATGATGTCAACTTTTGTCTCTATAACTCACCCCAGAATACTTTGTTTCCTGGCCTGAGTTGTGAAAAACAGCACACCCTTTATATCCCATCACATTCTTCTGCAGATACAAAAAAAAACACCAGATATAATGTTAGGCATGACCCAATCAATTTAAAAGAGAATTCAACGTGCCCAACAATGCCTCCTCACTTTATTTGCAATGGCAAGTGTTCAACGGATTCTTCCTTGCCCTTTCACAACATGTACATGTTAAGTAAATATGCTTCTATGGCAGAAGAGGCCTAATTCTATGGAGTAATTTGAAAATCAAAGTTCGGAATACTTTTTCTTGGTGAATATTACTAATAACAAAAGGAAAAAAAATCTTCCTGGTGAATGTACAAATTTATCATATATTCTCTGAACTCCTTGGAATTGGTGGTTTGGTTGTTTTGTAGAGCTATCCCGGTAAGTTAATGGATATTTTGATCAATTTAACATATTCACCATGATATTGCTGGCTGTTGAAAATAATTTAAGTTAGAGTGCAATCACCATAGCTTTTTGACCTTGCACATTAATGGAAAAACTAAAAATCAATTTAATCATTTCTACCCTGTCAACATGAACATCTATGCAAACTTGGTTCATTGTAGTGTTGAAGAAGGCCGTCATTTTGGAAATTTTCTACTATGAAATTTTAGAGTGAATAATCCGGTATATATCTCAGATATTGATCAAGAAATCAATTTGCTTTTGCTAAAATGTCTTCTGATCACAAAAGGAAAAAAAATCTTCCTGGTGAATATACAAATTTATCATATATTTTCTGAACTCCTTGGAATTGGTGGTTTGGTTTGTTTTGTAGAGCTATCCCGGTAAGTTAATGGATATTTTGATCAATTTAACATATTCACCATGATATTGCTGGCTGTTGAAAATAATTTAAGTTAGAGTGCAATCACCATAGCTTTTTGACCTTGCACATTAATGGAAAAACTAAAAATCAATTTAATCATTTCTACCCTGTCAACATGAACATCTATGCAAACTTGGTTCATTGTAGTGTTGAAGAAGGCCGTCATTTTGGAAATTTTTTACTATGAAATTTTAGAGTGAATAATCCGGTATATATCTCAGATATTGATCAAGAAATCAATTTGCTTTTGCTAAAATGTCTTCTGAGAGGGTTGGGTTCTCTTGGTGGACTTTGAGTATCAAAAACTTCGGCAGACAGGATTCATTTCACTTTAGGGTATTTCTTGTGGAAAGTTTGGTTTTGAAGGTGTTTGCTAGGGGCAAAAAGGAGTTAACAGTCCTGAAATGAAAGAAGTGCATGGCTAAACCTGTTCCATAGGTGCACGAGAACTTTTGGAATCTGGGGTTGTAGGATTCTCTGTCGCAGAGCTTTGTGCAGAATTGCAGATGAAAGGAAAATGCGTAATGAAGCTGGATTCATGGCCGTGGAGGAAGCAAAGGAGGGAGGCCATAGAGCAAATGATCAAAGTTAATCTAGGTGATTCTGCTGGGGATGCTTGAGATAGCTCTGCTGTTGAGCTAAGATTTGGCAGAGGTGGCAAGGGTTGATGGTGAATGGGCTATTTTTTATGGTTCTGGAACTAGGACATCTTCTGTGCAGAGAAAGCTGGAAGTGGATTAGGGGGGTGGTGTTCCCTATGTTCAGCCAATAAACAAGGTTTTGAAGGGTTTAGAGTAAATAGCAGGATGGAGCGGTTTTGAAGAAATAATTGAGAAACAAAGACGGGATTAATAAATCATCATGAAGGTTGGACCTGAGCCAGGACCTATTTGTGATGTTTGTGGTGATGATCACCGCCTTCCTAGGGTTGGTCGAGCATTTGATGGTGAACTTGGTATATATCTTTTTCAAACATGAGCTTTTGGAGGTTTCAGAAGATGTTGGGGGCTTATGAGTGCTAGAGAACCTTGGATATGGGAGTTTTGTGTGAGCAGACCAAGTTACCCTACTGCAGTAGAAGGAAATATTGTAGAATGAGTGGGGAAGTTACAGGTAACTAGGATCTTAGAAGGGGTGCTCATTCTTGTGAATATTTGTGCTCAGAAATGATAGGGTTAGGGTGGGGTATCTGGGTGTATTTGTTTCCTCATTGTGTTATTTTCTAGCCCTTTCTTTTCTAGCTGTAATCCCTTTTTCTTTGCTTTGGGAATTTCGTGCAACATTTTCAGATTCCTCAATAGCTGTCATCTGTTTCGGATTTGTGCGCAGCTCTTGTATTTTGGAAAAATTGAACCATTTTATCCAATTTCTTTACACCTTTCTGTTTAATCTTGCTACTGTATTGTTTTCTGAGGTACTGTTTTCATCCTTCACACTTTCTTTCTGTGCATTTGTTACCCAATACATGGCCTGAAAGCTACTATTGTTTTTTCTATTATACAATGTTTTGGCATGCACAAATTGTTTGGTTTTGGGGCATGATGCATCTTTCTGAAATCCTTGATTATTAAACCCTTTTGTTTACTGCCTTTCTGCGTCATTTTTTAGGATGTCTGTTTCAATGTTGTGTCATATTTCCCCACAATGTGATTTTAGTTTTTTTTTTGGGTAAATCAGTGGGGATTTGGGCCCTACCCACTTTTCAATAATAAAGAATGGGAAAAACAAAGAATGCAAAGATTATGTTACAAGTAATGTTAGTGTTTTCCCTTTCTCTTTTGCTTTTCTACCTTTGGGTTTGGTTTTGTTGCTTAATACACATGTGGGTACTTAGTCTATATATCAATATCTTATGACACAAAAACCTGATTATCTCCCTGTATTCTAGTTTCCTTTTGGTTTCTGATAATTAGTAATCCTTGTAAAGTAGTACCAAAAGACTTAACTTCGTTTTATGCAGGTTTGGGGAGGCAACCCTGCAAAGTTCCTCCGAAAGCTCACTGAAGAAGAGATAGCCTTCATCTCTCAATCAGCGACTAACTATATGAACCTTGCCCAAGTGCATGCGGCTGAGAATGCCAAGCCATTTGAAGAGATAGAATTTGAGAAGGTTCTGAGGAAGAAGTTTGCTCGCAAGGACGAGGCTTATGACTCCATGTTGGGTATTGTGCGTGAAGTTCCACCTGAGCTTGTTCTTCCTGATAACATTTTGCCAGACAAAGCGAAGAAAGCTTCTACTCAGTGAGTTCTCAATCTCTCTCATCAAAATTTGTAAGTAAATCTCTCATACTTGATTGAATGGCATGGGATGTTAGACTTTTCATGCAAACGTGGCAATTGGTTTTCACCAAATAATCTTTTCTCTCTTATCCAAAATTTGGATTTTTTGTTCTTTTTGTTGTGATAAGTGGATCTAGCTTGCTGTTAATTGTTATTTCTTATCACTAGATCCCAAAATGATTTGGGTATTTCCGGTATTCCTTGTATCATTATCCAAGATGGTGCAGTTAGTGCAGAGCCACTTTGTGGGTCTCTTGTGGATTTTGATGATTTTATCTATACTGCAGGAGTGTACGTACTCAGCTTACTCACATAATTTTATAAGTGCAACATCACCTCTCCATTTGTGACCCTACAACAAGATTCCCCTATTTATTCTTTTCCGATGCGTAAACTAGTCCTTCTAAACTTTCCAAAAAAACACCTTTTTCAAAGTTAGTTCCTTTTTCAATATTTATTGACATCCAATTGAAACCAGAGTTATTCATTTCATTGGTTTGCGTAGACTGAGCAATTGTGCAGGATTCACCATTAATTTCCTACTTTGCATGCTCGTTGGGTTTTATAGGAAGCATATTCTTACCTCATCATCTTTAACATTAGAGTTGCATGCCAGGAATGTGATCGCCATCAATGACATCTTGTTATTTCTTGTTAGCGTTTTTTTTGCGGGGTGGGAACCTAATAAAAGTAAGTGTATATTGTGTCGGCATATGGAGAGGGCTTCCGCATAGTTTAGCGACTGCTATACGCCATAACCCTCAAACTCCATTTTTCTTCAGAGATTCAGAACCCAAAAACAATCCACAGCAGCTGCAAATTTGTTCTCCACCATAAAGAGAGGTAGATTCCCATAGAGAGAGAGGGAGATTCGATGGAGTGCTTTTAGGGTTATATATATATATATATATATATTTGTTTTCTGAAAATTGATTGTACAGTGTAAGAGAATGATTGGAGCTTTTTTGGGTCCTCAAGGCTACCAATGGTCCAGGCCTTGCCTCAGGGCTTCCGGGCTGGACTGGAACTTCGGGCCATTTTTTGGGCCAAATATGGGTCTGGGGCCAGGCCCAGGATAGGAAAGGGCACCCTTTTTTCGGTCCAGGTCCGAGTTTTTAACGGGTCAGCCCGAAAATCCTGGAATCCTCCTTGTCCCTCCCCCGTTTTTCTCTTGCTCCCCCTGCCGGAAGACCTCTCTGGCATCTCTCTCCCTCTCTCTATGGGAACAAGAAAAGTGGGTCTCTTTCACTCTCCCTCTCTCTCTCTAGGAACAAGAGAAGTGAATCTCTCTTTCTCTGCCATCCGTTATTTCTTACTGCTCTTTCGTACGCGTTTGCTTAGCACCACTGTTCTATAGAATGGTGTCCCGAATGTGTAGGACCACAAGAGAGATGGTAGACAGAGGAGGGAAGGTGGTGAGAGAGAGATGGTAGATAGAGGAGAGAGAAACGAGAAGAGGTGGTAAGGAGCGAGAGTGGACCATCAGTGACCAATTTTGGAAACCATTTTCACATTAATGGCAGGTCTTGTCTGCAATTGTGGAAAAGAAAACTAGAGAGAAAATGGGTTTTGGAGAGATAAGAAAGTTCAAGAAAATGGGTTTTAGAGAGAATAGGTTCTTAGAGAGAGAGAGTGCAATGGGGGTGAGAAACCTGGTTTTTTAAAACAAAGAGTGAATAGATTTTTAGAGAGGGGGGAGGGGGGTGGGGGTGGGGAATGGGGTGAGTGGCCACGTGTCCCACCTCTTTTTTCAATGTTTTTATTTTTTAATGTTATTTTAGGCTTTTAAATTTTTCTAAAAAATATTTTAACATAAATTGTTTATAGATATTTTTTTTGGCTTACAAATAAAAAACAATTGAAGAGAGATTCTTATTTTTTTTTAAAAAAAAGAGGTTCTAATTGGACCGGGCCGGGCTTTTAATAAAGCATGTTTGAGACAAGCCTGGCACTGGGCCGTGCAGTCATAAAATTCAGGCTAGGGCCTTCCCAGACTGAGTCGAATTTTTGTGGGCTTTTACCAGGCCCAGGCCGGCCTAAACCCTCCAGGTGGCAGCCCTAGTCTTCCATCACCAAAAAAACATGGCCAAATAAAGGTTCCAGAATGGAGGAGCATGTTTAGTTTCCAGGAGTTGGGTACCTAAGTTAGAAAAAAGCGAGCTCCACTTTTGTTCTTTTGGATGTTAATTTTAAGGGAAAGTATATAATTACACCATTTACTTTTGGTACAAGGGAAAATATATAATTACACCATTTACTTTTGGTACAAAGTGGTTGCTAAATTTAAGGGAAAGTATACAATGAGACCATTTATGTTTTGGTACGAGGTGGTTGCAATTATTCTTGATCATTGGATGTGAAATTTGGTGGTTGTATTTATTTCATTGATTAAACTTAAAGTTAAAAAAAAAAAAATTGAATTTGTGATCTACCCATGCTATCGTACTTAAAGAAACGAAAAAGGAAGGTATTGGAGGGATGCCAACTTTTTACGCCTGCTTCGATGTGCATGCCCTTGCACTTGTGGAATGCTGACCCTTGGTAAGTGGAAAGGATGATAGGAGCAACAGGAATGGTAGGGGCAACCAAGCTAAGGGTTAAGTTGTGGTTTCTTTTTGGACAAACTCGGAGGGTAGAACCTGCAAAGTGGGTGCCAAGTGCTCTTGACCAAAGGAAAGAGGTCAAAGGACCTCAACGAGTCGATGGGCTTTGTTTTTTATTTTGCTGTTTAAAACCCAGTGATTCTCAGATCGAGAATCGGCTAGGATTGGTTTTGGGATGGTATTGATCCTAGGATTCTCCTAAACCTTTTTTTTTCTTTTTCTTTTTCTTGTTTTAAGTCTTAACTTTTTTAGGTTCCTTTTAAATTTCTACCCTGCAAATCCCTATTTTAATTTTAATTTTAATTTTCTAATATTGCTCTACATCACTAATTTGAACCGATTCATATGATTGATCTATGTTGGGTGAACAATCCACCTTATTGATCGGTGATGATCCGTATTCTGAAGCAATGATTTGCGCATTGATTATGGGCTCAACAAACATGGTGGCCGTCCACTCTATTGATCCGCATTATGGGACTTTGGGTATTGATTATGGGGTTTCAGCAAACATGGTGGCCGATGTTAAAATTCTCTCATTTTGGGGCACCGATATTAAAATTTTCTCTCATTTTGGGGCACAATAAAACGGCGTGGCATATTGTCTCTCAGGCGCGCTCCTATAGGGGTAGACTGTTCACCTGCTGCATTGCATTGTAAATTGGATGGAGCTTGAAAAAAACAATAAAAAATAAAGAACTGCGGCAATTGGTTCCCGGTAAGTAAACATGGATAAAGATTCTATAAGGGCTAGGCTTATGAACACATAGGAAAGCTTCCCTTCGAATCTTTGTCCAGAAAGCACTTTGGGCATTAGAAATTTTTATGATGGTTCTAAAATCAATTTCTAACCCCGATGAAATTAAGATAAGAAAATTAAGGCAAAACAGGTAGATAATTTGTTACAATAAACAATATTTTTAGGACATGCGATCCTATTTTTTTTTTCACAAAGATAATATTCGAGCCAAGGGATAGGACAAAGTTGGTCCATACACCCTTTTACCATTATGCTTTTGTGGGAGTATATTGTTCATCTAATCCCTCAGGCAAAAGTCTCTCTAGGGAGGATTTTTTTAATCTAAAATTTTGGGAACTACTTATAAATCATTGGATTATTATTTATAATAGATAAATTTTGAATTTTAAGTTTTTTTACACTTAGATCTCACTTTCAAAAAATTGGACGGTCTATGTTCAAACTTGATACGTTATTTTTTTTCAAATGCATCAAGAGTGAGGTTAGTCTATGGGTTGAATGTGTTACATCCCAAATTTTGGGATTCTAAATTTACTCATACATTGGGTTTTACTCAAGGGAGTAAATAGACAATATACTCCCGCCAAAACATGAAATATTTTGGCTTCACAAAAAGTTCTCCAAAATATTAAATAATCCATCCAAGAGAATATGCTTCTCAGGAGGAAAACCTTTGTAAGTGATATTCAAACTCGCCAAATAAAAAAGCAAAGTACATTCTACATTTTGCACAAAATCATTGAGGAACAAGGATCACCTAGTTTAAGAAAGGGCTTAGTAATCCACGATTTCTGGACAATTATTGGAGCATCATATTAAGAACCCTCTATATACAATTACTAAATCAATGTAAATTACTCTGCAACATGGCCCGGCACTTTTGTTTTTCCAGAAAATTGCACAAGCATAACACCCCTACTCCCTTAACGACCTCGCATTCCCAAAATTTGAACTAGTCTGGGTATTTAGAACTTCACATAAGCAAGGTAGAAAAGTTGTTCGAAACCAAAAAAAAAGCTCTTTCTTGCTCTCTATCTGTTGATCATGATCACGGTAATGGTGCAAAAAGGTCCAGAGAATTAGGTGATGTCAGATAAATATGCAATAGATGGTTGCGCAAAATCACAGCTATGTTATTGACAATTGCAAAATAAAGCAAATACACAAGACAAAAATACAACTTTTTTTCAAGTTAAATAAAATAAGATAACCAGAAAAGTATGCAAAGAGATTATTTACTTTTGGTATAATAAAATCGTAATCAGTATTGTCCATCAGATTTTAGATTGGGTAGTTGTAATAGTATCATTGACTAAACTCGAAGTTCATAAATTTGTTTTTTTTCGAATTTCATGACACAAACCTAACCATCTAATTTGACATCTAAAGGCAATAAATAATTATGACATCCTTATAATAAAGTTAGGGGATTGTATCCTATGTAATCATTTACGATTGTTACAAAGATGTCACAATCATTCTATACAATTAGATATCAAATTGGATGACTTGGGATATATCACAAAGTATGAGAAACGTTTTTTTTTTTAACTTTGAGTTCAATGAGTGACACACAATGACCCTATTCAAAATATGATAGACAAGAGCGATTATGACCTCTTTATGCTAGAACTAAATAGTCTCTTTATATGCTTGATCTAAAGATAAATGAGCTCATTGTATACAATCCAAAAAAAATGCTTACAAATTGTTTGGGATTCGGAATCTCTTGGATTTGGTTAGGCGGATTCCTTTAGACCATTTGACTTATATCATGTCGGTGGATGCCCAATGGTTCGGCTCTTTTTTTTTATTTTTTTTGCTACTTTTGGTTCAAGATCAAGTATGAGCAGAATTTACCCTGAGATGATGAGCAAATGAGGAAAATTCGTAGAGAGAAATTTGGCTCAAAATTGAATGATTTGTAAAGAGAAAATGGTGTTTGATCAAGTGGACATATTTGAGATCCCGACATCGAATCGTCATGAAAATGGACGCTTCGCAATGGTGGGGCGAAGACAAACAATATGAGGAAAAATTCAAACGAGATGAAGGGTCGGATTGAGCACAATTTAAAGATGAAAATGACACGTTTTTCGATCGTCCGAATCCCATTTTCCAACGACTTTCAAAATTGGGAACAATTTCAAATGACAATCAATTTTAACAATTTTTGTTATGCGATCCTATCCAAGTTGTGATGAAGAAAGAATTGAAAGTTTTCATGTTCTTGAAAGTGGCTGGAATTTTTATTGCCGTAAAAAAGTACGATTTGGGTGTCAAAATGGATATCAAAACGACCACAATAAATCGAGTATCATTTCTACGGCAACGGATTGTCCAAACAGCCACCCTCAGATCGTGTCCATGACTTTTACGTCTTCTTCAAAGAGGACCAATTGGTCATTTCTTGCATTGTGAGTAAAAGTATTTTGGTTATTTTCATTAATACAAAAATACATTTTAATTCAAAAAAATGTTATTTTTAATAAATTTGGTCTATTTTTTAGCATCCACCCAGGTGGATGCTTATAAATAGATGTAAAGGGCGTGAAAAAAGTTTGAAATAAATGTAATAAAATGGGGGAAATTAAAAGAGAGAAAGTGTACTTTTGAACTCCCTTTACCCTTGAACGAGAGGAGAGAGAATATTTTACTCATACCGCTCACCCATACACCACACATACTCTCTACCCCTAGGCTATCATACACCACACTTACACTCTACACCACTATTATCTATACACCACTCTTACACCCTACACCACTCCTCACTTCCATACACTATACCCTACATCATTTCATACACCATACTCACTTAAGCATATAGTCATCCTCCCATTCACCCTAGTCTAGTCTACGTAACCTAACCGACCTAGGCTCACTTGCACCCTAGCCTAGTATACCTAACCTAATCCACCTAGGCTCACTCACATCTAAACCTAAACCCTAGCCTCTCATTCCAAGGTTCGGCCCACCTTCAAGAGCATTCAAGGGACTATCAAGGGTGAACCTAACCACAAACCCACCTAGGTGCTCGGTTCATTTTTTCTCTCTTGCTTTCCTCTTCTTGTCTCTTTTTTCTCTCCTATCCTTGGTCTCCCAGTCTTTCTCTCTCTACTTTCTCTCCCTCTCCTCTAGTCTTCTCGTTCTCTCTCTCGTGAATTTCATCTATTCTCTCTCCCAAATCTCTTTTTTTCTCCCCCTAAATTCTTTCACCCTCAGTCTCGTATTTTCTCTCTCTACTCTCTCCCTCTCCTCTCTCTCAGTTTTTTCACTCTCTCTCTCTCTTGCAGGTAGCAACCCTCTCTCTCACACACCCGAAATTCTCTCTCCCTCACCCAAGCTCTATCGCTCAGTCTTACCTACGAGCAGCATTATGTTGTTGCCCCAATTTCTTTCTCTCCCTCATCCAATCTCTTTCTCTCACTTAACATGGTTCTTTTATCTCTCATCCCTATTTTCTCTCTCTTAACTTTATGTACCAACAATATTTGCTTCTAAATAGATAGCCCATGTTTTATCGCCTCCCCTTAGAGGAGAAACATTGCTTTATTGTTGAACATATAACCTCCCCTTTTAGATTTAACCTTATCCTATTTATATTTCTATTTTTTAGAAACTAACCAACCTAATTGATCGATATCAATTCATGCACAAAATAAACTCATGCCCACCTAATTATCCCTGCGCACCTTCTAATCTTGAAATTAAAGATAGACTCAAATTAATAATAATAATAATAATAATAATAATAATAATAATAATATATA
>NW_006494910.1:4649684-4661269 GCF_000471905.2 Amborella trichopoda | reverse complement strand
TTTCTCTTTTACCTCTTCTTTTCACATTTTATCCACCTTTCTAACTTTGGACTGCCTTTGCGAGGCTCTTCATGGTCATATTCTCTTAGTCTTATTCCCTTAGACTGTCGACTCCTAGTAGTCTAGGGAACTTTCCGACATTCCCGATTACCTCTTTAGAGAGGGGATGTCAGAAAGATGACTAAAGTTTGAAATGCCTTTTTTTTTGTTGTACTTGTCTCTTTCTCTCTTTCTCTCTATCTTTTTTCTAAAAACTCTTGCTTCATTTCCTTCTTACTATTTTTTTTTTTTTATTGCACATCTACAATCCCGCACCTCATTGGGATAATTCATACCATTCATAACCACTCAGCACTCATGCATGCACAAAAACATTTATCATTATTGTCTGACACCATGCATATGGGGGCTTTTCGAAAACTACTCTGTCCAGAAGTCTGCTGTAGCTGCATTCAATATTCCATACAGTTGCATCCAAAAGATCGCGAGAAAATAAGTCTAAAATTTTTTCCATCGGGAAAGTCACACTCTCAAAGAGGTTTGGGAAGAGTAGTGAGAGCGGATGATCACCATACCATTTATTGAACCAAAAATGAATCCCCTCACCATTACCAATCAGCCATCGAATGTTGCCGAGAACCACATTTTTGTAACTATAAATTCCCTTCCAAATTTGTGAAGAAAATTTACTACCTCTCCCTTTTTTATTCAAATGAGAAATATGATCTAGACCATACATAGCGGCTAAAACATCTTTCCAAAGCTAATTTGGACAATGAATGATCCTCCACCACCATTTAGAGAGAAGGGCCCAATTCATATATTTTAGCTTCTGAATGCCAAGGCCACCCATCTTCATTGGAGTACAGATTTTATCCCATCCTACCCAATGGAATTTTCTATTGTCATCATCATAAGAACGCCATCTGAAATTTCCCATAAACCTTTCAATAATTTAAATAACATCACTTGCCATTCGGAGAATGGATATGAAGTATGTGGGCAAATTGGTATAGGTAGGCTTTACAAGGGCAATACGGCCTCCCAAGAATAGAGTATTAGATTTCCAAAAGTCAAACTTGACTTGGTACAGCTGGCTAAGAGGGTCCCATACAGCCCTAGAAAGCCTCGAGTTTGAGATGCAAATCCCCATATATTCAAGAGGGAAAGAATCGACTTTGCAACCAAGGATAAGAGCCAAAGATTGAAGTAATTCATTGTCACAAGAAACCCCGACCATAGAGGTCTTATGAAAATTGACTTTAAGTTCAAGGGCAAGCAGTCACACAGAAAAAAAATATTGAGATTTTTTATCATGACCAGATCTGCATCACAAAAAATCAATGTATAGTAAGCATATTGTAAGTGGGAGATAAAATGCTCATTTGACCCAACTTGGAAGTCTATCAATCTTCCTTTCCTCACTATGTTTTTAAATACCATGTTGAAACCTTCTACCATCAAAATAAATAAAAAATGAGATAGAAGATCTCCCTGCCTAAGACCCTTGGAAGCCTTAAAAAAGCCTTATGGGCATTCATTAATTAAGATGGAGAAGTAGACCTAAGAGAGGCTGCCCAGAATCCAAGAAGTCCATTTAGTGTCAAAACCCATACATCTTATAATTTTCTGTAGGACCTAGCATTCAACCCTAACAAAGGCTTTTTCCATATCCAATTTGATCACAACCCCAGCTTTCCCTTCAAGGGATTTAGAATGAAGGCATTTTTGCACGATCAAAATATTGTCTGAGATCGATCTATCACGTATAAATACAAACTGTTCACCAGATACCAGTGCAGGAAGAACCACTTTGAGTCTGTCAACCAAAACCTTGGCAATGATTTTGTATAGGGTCGATAGAATTCTAGGGGGCCTTATATCTCATATGTCAGCAATGATATCCTTTTTGGGAATGAGAGAAATATAAGTGAAATTAATACTTTTGAGAATCTTACCACTATGCATGAATTCCTGCACCAAGAACAAAAGATCTTATTTGATCAAACCCTAGAACCATTAAAAAAAGATAAAGAGGGAAACCATCTAGTCTGGGTGCCTTATCACCTGCAAGATTGAAAGCTGCTTTTCTGACCTCTTCTTTTGAAACCTCGTTTTCCAGATCCTCAACCAAATGAAGGGATAAAATTTTGAAAAGAACCCCATCCAAGATAACCCCAAGCTCATGCTCGCAAGAGAAAGCCTTTAAAAAATGATTGATAAAAGCATTATCTTTACCCAGTGAGTCTCCCTCCTCAACTCCAGGCATTCATAAGACTGAAATGTCGTTTTTCCTCCTATGAGAATTGGCAATAGCATAAAAAAAATTTGTATTACTGTCACCCTCTGACTCGAGACCTTTGTCTCTAATAAATTTCCTCCAGTCGCAAGTGATCGTGTAATTGATTGAGCAAACAATTCTTATTGCCCAACAGCCTATCAGTAAATTGTTGCTACTCTTGAATTTGGTTTTCCAACATCTCAAGGTCGTGGTTTCAATTTTGCTTTTTAGCTGGTATTTGGTGGCTTTCTTCCAAACAATGATTTTATGGTTTAGCAAAATAAGTTTCCTATGCAGCTGGTATCCCGCACTTCCCATGACCAAACAAATACCCCAGGTCTGTTTAATGATATCAACTACTTCAAGTTCATCAAGCCAACCAATTTCAAATCGAAAAGGCCTCGGACTAGCAATCACTTCATCAGTATAAAGACACAAGGGCAGATGATCTTAAGATAGTTTGGTTAAAATGCTCACTTTAACAAGTGGTTTGGTTTGGGGTTTATATAAAGGTTAAGTGAAAGGTTGGTGGAAAATCAATATTCTTGATAATATGATGGTGGATAATTAACTTTCTTTCCTATTACTTTCCAAAAACAAAAATATGTTATTTGCCATTTTTCTCACTGTTACTTGCTTATTCCAGTTCTATAGAGTTATACGGAATCGCTCAAGGAGCAGTTCATATCAAACCTCACTAAAAAGCTCCAAATGTTGAAAGAATTATGAGTGTTTTTGTAGGTGTGAATCTTACTTTCAGCTGTAGCATAAAAAGTAGCAGCAAATATGTTAAAATTTCTCCATTAATCTTCAAAAGGATCATGGCGTATTCCATGTAGATGGAAAGAGGATCAAGTCAGCAGTTCGTAAAATTTAAATTTCATCTCAGAACTCTCTCGGATATGGAGAACTTGCTAAAAAGGTGACCGGAGCAACATATAATGGTGTTGAAGACCACAACTTTTCTCTCAAATTTCTCCATGATCCCAAGTAGGAAACCCCAAGATATATATTGATGGGAAGCTCTAGTATGAGGGATTAATATATCCAAAAACCAAGTCATTTCTCCAAGGGAAATGGGAAACATGGCCTACAAAAAATACCATTTTGTGTTGTTTTGTTGTGTTTTTCCTAGTGGTGAATAATAACTCAAGGTAGCAGCATTTCACAACTAAGGCATTTCCATTTCATATCTAATAGTCAAGATTAATTGTGACCACTATGTACTAAAGATACATATACTTTTCCTTATATATTTATATCTTATTTTCTTTTGTTATTCTCTTTTTTTTAACATGACATAAACTCGGCCGAATAACCTACCTTGGCCAAGTCGATTTTGCATGAAACACATTAATTTCTAAAACCCAATTTCCTCTCTACAAAAGCCACATATATTTCCATCTCCACCTCTTTTTTTCCTCTCTTCCAAACATCAAAGCAAACCCAAAATCCGTGCAAAACCTATCCAATTCAATGGATGCTCTCTCCATCCCAATCCCATTTTTCTCTCACTTCAAATACTGCAATATGTCCCTCTTTCACTCTTATATTAATCCAAAGTCGGGGAATACTGCAATATGTCCCTCTTTCACTCTTATATTAATCCAAAGTCGGGGAATGAAACAACAAATACTCAAAAAGCCCATCTCAATTCTGCCCTTGAAAATACAGTGAGCTTTTTTTTTTTTTTTGGATGAATCGAACATACAGAGAGTTCTTGAGTAAGTGAGAGAGAAAAAGATAGCGTAAAAGGAAAAAGCATGTACGCTATGAAAGTCCACGATTTTAACTTTGGAGGGGTCCAGGGCTTTCAACACACCCAATGATTTATCGGGGATGACTTTGGGGGTGCCGCGTACCTTTTTTTTTTCTTTTTTTTCAATATGGAAGTTTACATATCATCTTTGATTCACCTCATTATAAAGGACTTTAAACTCATAAGAGCCTAGATCTAGTTGTCTCCATCAAATGGATGGTCTATAGTTGAAGCGGGCATTCATTTTAGCAATTTGTTTCTCCTCTTTTTTTTTTCTTTTTTTTTGTCTTCTTAGAAATAACTTAAGATTATTTGAAGAATTTTGGGTCAAATAAAACCCTTTAGCATGGTTTTTCCCATGGGCCATATAATCATTTCTTAGGCATATTATTAGGTTTTTTTTGTGACCGACATGTTGATATTTCTATAGGTAACATGTAATCATTACTCATCCAAAAAAAACAAAAAAGCAATCATTCACGTTGGTAATATTATAAAGGGAAAGTAGCGTTAAATGCCCAAATTATCTTACAAAATCATTAAAGCACTCAAATTTCTCATTTACCAGCAAGTGCTCAATTTGTTTAAAGGGCAACGATCTAACGTAAGGGGTGTATCATGGTATAATACAACCACACTCTTAGAAAGTTATGTTTGTATTATTTATATGACTCAAAATTTTGTACACACTCTTTTCATCTTAATAATCTATCTCAAGAAAAAAAAAGTTCAATTTGAAACTTAGAAATAGTCAAAATGAATCCCCTCCAACAACGAATCTAGACCATTCATTTGGTAAAAATCAAGATCATAACCTTTACAAACTCAAAATCATGTTTTTCTTTTTTAACATTGTTTATCTAATGATAATAAAACCATCTAAAAAAATTGGAAAAGAAAAAATCCTTGTAAGGCTTAAATCTAAGCATCTTATCAAAATGGACGGCCTATGTTAATTGGCTTAAAAAATATTTTCTAGATTGTATTTTTTTTTTTTCGTTTTTTTGTAATTGTTCATTAGAACGAAAAGAGTGCATATTTTAAAATTTGGATAAAAAAGTGGCTCTCAAATATTTTTTAAATATTATTGCATTATATTATTATACAACTGTTGTATGAAATCACTGCCCTTGTTTAAAAGGTCTTAGGTAACCCTAGTTCAGAATTCGGAACCCTTGAACAACTAGGGGTGTTTTTATAATTTAGTTCACTTTTAGTGGCTCGAGGCATATTACAAAAATTATTTAAGGTTAGGAACATAGATCTATCAAATGACAAAAATATTGATGATTTCGCATTGCTGACCCAAGACAACTAGGGGTATTTTGGTTATTTGATAGTTTTATTTCTTAGGCATGAACAATTTGGGGTATTTTTGTAATCAGAATCGAGCCAATTTATGAGCTAAAAAGTACAAAAAAACCCCTAATTGGTCAAGATTTGCATCTCTAAGCATGGATAATTTAAAAATTACTAAATTTGTTGAGCTACTTTATGAAATGGAACTTAAGAATTAAACTTTACAGTGAATGTCCTTGTTGATTTACCCACCAAACAGAATGTGCCACATATTTAGCACTAAACAAAGATATTAAAACAAGGGTGTGGTTTGTAAATTTGCATAAGGTGTCAATCTTAAACAATTAAAGTAAGGCGCACCCCCAAAACTGTTCCAAAATATGCAGTATAAGTACCGAATCCTTATGATAGTTTTGAAAATCTATTTTCATCCCTAATTAGGAAATTTCAAAGCTCCAAAAAATGGTGCTGAAAGAGCAGATTTATAAACACCTAAAAATATTAAAATGAGCAGTCTTAGTAATACATTACGAGATGCACTATTTTTTTACTTAAAATATTATCTTTTCCATAACTATACATCCATAGTCAAGATTATCAATTGGAAGGTTTTCTAGCATTTAAGTATCTTTTTTTATTTATATATATATTTAAGTGGCTTCTATAAAGTTGATGGAAAACATTTATATAAGGTGCAGCCTTAAATTGTAGAATTAAGGTGCACATAAAAAAATCCATCAGAAAGGACTATTTTGATGTTGAAAAACCCTCTGATTGATCATCTCGACATCAAGACGTAAGAAAATAAATAAAGATTTCAAGTCTTAAAAATAGTGCTTCCTGCAACATATCATATAGACAGTCCATTTTCAAGATTTTCATGTGTGTATAGATCTACTTGATTTGAACTATTTTTTAAGTTTAAAATTTTATAATTAGATATGAAAATAGAGTCTTAGGCCATCTTAAGAATTTTTTAAAGTCCCGCACAAGATACAGGCTTTTGTTTGGGTAATGACACAAGGCAAGAATCCAACTATTAATAATTAAAGAAAAGAGGTAAACTTCTAGTTAATATTTGTTTGCTTTAAATGAAATCATTTACTTCTTCATTGCTGTTTTTCTTCTCACATTTAGAGTTGGGCTATCCAGAAGATGGGGGTCGTTTTCGTTTGTCCTAATTCTCATATGGATACTTTGGATCAGCTCAAATGTGTAGGGATTCGAAGGTATGGAGCATCATTTTTGGGTTATCTTTTATGTGGTTATAATTTGAAAAAAATGGTTGGTCAGAGATAGAAGATTTAAGGATATTTTTTCCAAGGCACAAGGGGTGAAGAATAAATTTTTTTTTCTTAGCATCCCAAAAGAAGGAAGGGGGGTTTCTAATATGGATGATGAGATGGATTTGGAAAACCTGAGTTTTTTTTTTAATTACATAAAGGTTTGACCTAAATTCAGATAGATGCCTCCCGTGGAAGGTTTAAATTGAATTTTGATGGTTCCTCTTTGGGTGAACCAGGCTTGGTAGGTATGGAGAGTGTTTGTAGAGATGGTAGAGGCAATATTATTTTTTGTTACGAAGGCCCTTGGGGCTGTGTGATACCTAACTATGCATAAGTTGTACTATCTTGAAGGACCGCAGTTTAGTGCTTGTTTGGATATTGAGGGTGACTCGTTAAATATGATTAACTCGTACAACAATGTATCTAGACCATCTTGGTGCCTTAAATCTTTATAGATGCCAAGTTTGGAGATCACATTTCAATAAGCAATGACTTTTAATTATGTTTATAGTAGGCTAATGATATTGCAGATGGGCTGGCTAAGAGGGGGACCTTTTTTGGGTGTTTTGGTCGTGTCCAATATTTTGTTTTGATCCTTTCCATTAATCTAATAAAATTCAGTATTCCGGTTTTTTTTGTTTTTTTTTAAAAAAAAAAATTAAGAAAAAAAAAAAAAAATGAGAAAAGGGGGAACAAGAAGAAGAAAAGAAGAAGAGTGCAACCTGAGGTAAACCACACCCAAAGTTGTCACCTCGTACAAACTTTTTCCTTAAAACAAACAGGTACACGGGATTACACTAGGATCCACGCTTGTTATGGTATTACACCGCAACTGATTGAGCCAATACAAAATCCAAACAGTAACCCACATCCATGAAACCCGTGACACAATATGCTTCGGTGAAATATGAAAATTACGGTCAAATTCTTGACTTTCATAATTCATTTTTGTACTCGCGTGCCCAAGTTGATATGCATTCGTACTATGACGTGCCAACTTTTGAAGCTTTGATACGTGCAACAAAAGCCATGATAAGTGTCATGCTTAAAATGGAGAAGGATGGAATTTACATGGGGCCTAAGTTTTATGAAAAACAAAATAAAACCTCACTTCAAATCCTCTTCACGAAAGCACTTTTGGCATATGAATTCTTTACGATGGCTTTAAATTTAATTTTCAATACTAAAATTAAAATTTAAAACTCAAAAAATAGTACTGATCTTGTGGATCTATAAAAACGTATTTTTAAGGCGAAATGGATGGTCTAGATGATTTGTTGTAATAGATACTATTTAAAAATTTTAAATTCGTAATTTTTTTACACAATCATAATGTTCAAGATGAAATAATCGATTGAGAGGTTCTTCATCAAGATGAAATAATCGATTGAGAGGTTCTTCAACAATTTTTTTTATGAGTTACGAGGTGCCGCTTTCATTTATTTTAATAGAGTTGCAGCCCTAAAACCATTTTCCAACATAGAAAGGGTTCGGCGCCTCTTTGGAATGTGGTCCCTCATGGCGCCAAGCATCTCAAAAAGTGCAAACCCCATGGGTAGTGGGGCGGGAATCACGTCACATGCCTTCCAATGGGTACACGTCATATTGTCCTCGTTTATTGATGGATGGGAATAAAAGTTTAACTCTCTAATCTTCATCATTCCAACCCCAATATCAAATGACGCATTTCCGACGGTCACGGGCACAAACCCAACAGGCACGCATTAGGTCTAGTGGGGGAAACTCAACGATGGCGTGCAAATCCATATTCAACCCTTTTAAAATTTGAAAAATGGTGCAGGCTACACATATTTATAAAAACTTAGAAAATCTTCAAATGTTCAAATAACTTGTTATAAATGCGTTAATTTTAGGAGTTGAATTTTTTTTTTTTTTTATATCTATTTCTCTTGAGGTCGAGATAATCAATTGGAATGATTTTTTTAACTTTGAAATTATTCTTTTCTACTGTATTTTTGAGGTACACATTACTTCTTTAATACAATGTTGCAACCTTATATAAAAATTGTATATATATAAAAAACAAAGTTTCTTTAAGGCTTGAGATTTATAAATAAATAAATGAAGTCTCACCTTGAATCTTCATCCAAAACATATTAGAAATCTTTATGATGGCTTTAAAATCAATTTCCAATACCAACTGTAAAATTTGAAACTTAAAGAATATATATTTTTGGCAGATCGGTGATATCGGTGAATACTTATTTTTAGGGCGAAATAGATAGTCTAGATAATGGGCTCCAATATATACTATTTAAGGCTTATATCGAGAGAGAGAGAGAGAGAGAGAACCAATTTCACAAGTTTCGGCTTGCCGACTGGTTGGACCCTGCTAATTTGCTTTTCAGATTGGTTGGTCGATAAATAAAACGTGGAGAAAGAGGAGAGGACAAAGAAAAATGAGGCATACCTCCAAGTTTGTCAATATTTAGAACCACCAAAATCTTTGTCAAGTTTGAAATTGAGTCAAAATCCAGCCAAAGTTAGAGAAGCATTATTTGGCATTGATCTAAAAGGCGAAGGGAATCCTAAGTTGTATGAAGTCCGTTGTCAAAAGTTTTCCTCCTTTCGTGCAAATTCGCTACGCTTCCTCGTCCCCGTCCCAAGCCAAGAAAGGGACTTTTCTTTACGAGTTCATTTCTTAGTGACTGGTTTTTTTCCAGCATTTCTTTGTGACAATTGTTGTCATCATATATCGGTGGGGGTTTTGTTGGGATGTCCATGTGTCTTTTTAATTTGGAATTTATCACATAATTATCGAGACTTTAATATACTTATAGATATTGTTTATTAGAAAAATTATTGAGGTTAATAAATATGATTTAAATTAGGGAAAAGTTTATATAGAGCCGAGGCTCTAAACAATCAAATTTGAGCCTACCCAAAAAATTTCCTTAGAAAGGTTGTTTTGATGCCCAAATATCTTTAAATTGATCATCTCGACATCAAGATGCATGAACATGAGAAAAAATGGATTCCAAGTTTTGATAATAGTGTATTTTATAACATATTTTTGGACCACCAATTTTCAAGATTTTCAAGTTTTTATAGATCGGTCGATCTACACTATTTTTTAAGATTTAAACTTTATAAATAAATATAAAAATATATTTTAAGGCTATGACAAAGATGTCCCATATTAAAACTACATTTCTCGACACTGTTCGAAGGTAGGCTCTAATTCGATTGTTTAGACCCCTAGGCTTTATACAAACCATTTAAATTATATAGAATAAAAAGTATAAATATAATACAAGTTTTCAAATCCACAAAGTTAACAACTTTTATAAAATTTAAAATATTAAATACATTTATCATCATCAGAACCTTTTCTCAATTATTTGGGATCGACCACACGAATCTTGGTTTGTCATTAACTTGCGTATATGTAAAAGGACAATATATATTATATACCTGGTTAATATGAAAGGTATATATTGTAATCTATATATTTAGGAAGGATAGATATAATATCTTGTATTTATAGTAAGTTCGTGTATAGCATAAGAAACTGTAATTTATTTCTATATTTTCTCATCTGTAATTTTTCTATAAAAGACAAGTCTGTATATTCATATGATCAATGGATAATGAATCTCTTCAGAGAAACTTGAGACTCTTCACATGGCATCAAAACCAAATTCATCTTAGTTGTGTCCATTCCTTGTCCCTAAAGCATTGCCGATTTTCTAAACGAGTTTGTTGCTCGCTCAGTCGGTGCAACTTCTGTCGAATCGTATTTCGACTCTCTGCTGAGTCGTATTTCGACTCTCGGATCTGTCTCTCTGCCGAGTCGTTTTCGACTATCAAATCTGTTTTTCTCTTTGGGATTGTCTACAATTTATAGCTTGTTGATTTGCCGTTGATTAACAAATCTAAGCATTGCAACACTGCATCTACTGGTCATGCTATACTCCTAAACATCCAAATACTCGTTTCCACAATTAGTATTCAAACTCCAACTGCTCTCTCTCATAGTATCTTGAGTTTGAGGGGGAGTGTGAAACAAAAGTATATATTGTGTACCTGGTTGATATGGAAAGTATATATTGTAATCCTTATATTTAATAATGGTAGATACAATATATTGTATTTTATAGTAAGTCTGTGTATAGTATAGGAAACTGCAATTTATTTTTATATTTTCTCATTTGTACTT
The DNA here is from genome assembly GCF_000471905.2 of Amborella trichopoda. The sequence goes on along the minus strand of NW_006494910.1, from coordinate 4,650,464 downwards.
TGTCTATAAAAGACAAGACTATATATTCATATGATTAATGGACTCTTTAGAGAAATCAGATACTCTTCACAGTATACATTATCAATTCCTTGCAAAGTGCTCCTCATTTGCCTTATGGATAGTTTTAAAGCTATTGTTAGGTAAGTGAAATATTTTTTTTCAAATCCAAATCACTAATTTCCCTTAAAAATTACATAATTGACATTATTGAGATGGGTTTTTTACCGTGATACTAATTAGATGCCTTATGATCTCACTTTAAATTCATTTACAAGGATATTAATGGACTTATAAGGGGCAACAGAGTTTAGCATGATAATAAAAAAAAAAAAAGTAAAAATCAATTTATTAGAAATAATTGTCACTAAAGGTTAGTTTACCCTATCGCCCACCGAACTGGTCACACATTGCATGGTTTGGAATCTGCTTTTCAGATCCAGGTCGAGTGGGTCAACCGGTTTGGTTCAAAAGTTAATGGAAAAAAATACAAAAAGGCAATAATAATAATAATAATGATTGATCCAAAGAAAAGCAATGTGTTTTTTCAATCTGTATATTAATAGAAAAATATTGAATTTTAAGTTTAGGAAACCAAAAAACTAAAAAATTATCTTCTAGGTGAAAATTCGTTTCAGCTATTCAACTTTGATTTAAATCATATGAAAATAAGTTGTCTCAAAGATATGGTTATAAGCAAACATAAATAAATATTAAGCTAAAAAATGAATACAAAAACCAATGTCGTTCATCTTTAGAATTCATCTAATAAGAACCATAGAT
>NW_006494910.1:4613168-4639601 GCF_000471905.2 Amborella trichopoda | reverse complement strand
TATTATTATTATTATTATTATTATTATTATTATTAGTATTATTATTAGTATTATTATTATTAACATTATTATTATTAGTATTATTATTATTATTATTGATTATTAATTATTGATTATTATTATTATCATCATCATTATTATTAACATCATCATCATCATCATCATCATCATCATTATTACCACCATCGATGGTGAAGTATGACCCCCAACATTGGTGTTTAATTACATTACCAGTTAAACACGAACAATTAAAAACTTTACTCATATCTTTTAATTTAAGTTAAAAATACAATAAAATAACACATTGTCTTGAGTTGAAATAATTGTGAATCGGCAAAATGTTAAATAGTTCATTTCTTATGGGTATTTTGATAAATTTTCCTTTAAAAGATCTTTCCGGTTTTTATATTTCACGTGCTTAGCCTCTTTTTTATTTTTTTATCTTATTCCCATAGAACCACTACTTTAGATATTCAAGATTTGAAATGAAAAAACCATTTTATGACTTTATATTTGGAAGATATGAAGTAAGGTCCCCCGTATCCCCTATTTTTTCTCAATTTTTTATTTGACTCGTAAAATTGCTACAATTTTAAAATTTCAAGATCTAAAGTCTTCAAAATTCAAAGTGGTGCAAATTTTGTAAAATAAATTCGATGAGGAAATGCAAATTAGGACTGGGCCATGAAATGGGTCCAAGGGCCATTGTGCAGGCTTGAGCTAGGGCGAGTCCGATTCGACCTCACCCTGTCCTTTTGTCCTTCATTTATTTATTTTTAATTTTTTTATCTGATATGGCCCGGCCCAGCCCGGCCCGGCCTTAATAGCGCCTGGACTGGGCCCGGGCAGTTGCGCCTAAAGCAAAGCAACCTCACGGCTCTTCGCTTTACCATGAAAGTACCCCTATCAACTCCCCACCGCCAGCGGCAGCGGCAGTGGCAGTGGCAGTGGCAGTTGCTGTGGCAGTGGATGAAGAAGAAAAAAGCGTTTGCTTCTCCACTTGCTTTGGTGTACGGAGAATAATGCCCCTCCATCGTGCACCGTTTGGGAGATTTTTTGTTTTGCCATTAAGACACAGTTTCATCAAGAAATTGCCCTTTCAAACTTGATAAATATCGTATACGGCCCTTCTGGGTTAAAGTTTCAAAAGCTTCTCGCTACCGAACACGCAGCGTTGAGGTGAAGAAGCAAATATCATCTTCACTTCCCCATGTTTAACCAATGCGCTCTATTTCCTCTACTCCACCCTTTCTTTCTTGAAATATATATATCAAATAAGGCTCCTTGCCTTCGGTATAAGGATATCATAATTGCCTTTGACTATTACCTACAAAACTGTGTACAAGGTAAGTCTTTAACGAAGCTCAAAGTTTAAAGTAAAATTTTTCAAACATTGTCGGGCCTTTTTAGAATATAATAAACAAAATCGCATATGACTATTTGTATTTGGTACAAAGATATCATAACTACCCTCGACTATTAATTTAAAAGTTGAAACGGAGGTATGTCTTTAACCAAGCTTAAAGTTTAAAGTAAAATTTTTCGTTTTGTGATACAGCTAGACCTTTTTGGAATGTAGCAAAAACTGGATATCAAAAAATGCTATTTGACTTTAGTATATGAAATTATAATTACCAATGACTATTAGTTTCAAAATTTAGTACAAGAATATCATAATTACTATTGACTATTAGCTTCAAAATTGCGTAGGAAGAGATACGTCTTTAACCAAGCTCAAAGTCTAAAGTAACGTTTTTCCAACATTATGATACGACCAAGCTTTCTTGGAATGCAATGAATAGAAGTGCATATCATATAAGGCTACTTTTGCCTTTGGTATAAAGATATCATAATTGAAAAATTGTTTCATGTGGGCTGAACTGCATTTTTATGATATGTTGTTCGAGAGGTATAAAGCATTCAACTTAAAGATAGATGCAAATATGTGGTCCATTTAAAAACAAGTGTAACTATTCAAATGTTTTTTTGATATAATAATTATTTTTAGTTTTCAATTATTTTTGTTCATATTCATGATCTCCATATTAAAGATTATATCTTCTTTAAAAATTAAAATCAAATTATATTTAAAAAATATATTTATTATCAAACCCGCATTTCTACATGGCCACATAAAAACCGTGTCCATTATAATTACCCTAAATGTTAGCTCTAAAATTGTGTAAGAGGTACATCTTTGACCAAGCTCAAAGTACTAAAGTAATATTTTTCAAACATTGTCTTACAATTCAAACAATTGGATACAACATATGATAATTGAGGCTGATTATTACCTTTTTTATACCAAAGCTAACTGATTATATAGTATCATCATCATCATTATATTATTACGTAGATAGTGATCATTTTTCTTTTTTTCTTTTAAAAGCTATTGCGATTAACACGTTTGTTTGTGGTTTTACTTATCCTTAATCATCAGAAAATAAGATAATTATCTTTCATCCTAATGATGATGATTTGAAAAAAATCATAGTATGCAGCATCATCATTATCAGCTCGTACGATAGATGGTGGTGGACAGAGGAGATTTCACCATTCTTGGGGTGGCAATAGGTCGGGTTCGGGTTTGGCTGGACTCAAACGATTGGACTCGACCCAAAAATAAAATATATGTATATTTAAATATATTTAATATAATAATATATACATGTATTATTTAAATATTATAATTAAAAAATATTATTTTATTTATTTAAATATTATTAAAAAATTATATATTAAATATTATTTAAATAATAATACTATTTAAGTGGGTCCCAAACCCAAATATTGTTTTGGGCCAATATTTTGACCGGGATCCGACCCGTTGGTCCAATTTTCGAACCCATACCTAAGTCAGGTCCAGTTGTTGGGTCCGGGTCCATTGCCACCCCTACCATTCCAGTTGTATGTTGTTTTAGTAACCCACTCTCTTTCCAATGCCATTCATCAAAATTATGAACACCATTGATATGTAGGAGTAAGGACCATGGTAAAAACGAAAGTCATTTAGCGGTGGAGATGGACCATTCCTTTGTTTGAATACAGATGGTTGGGATGAACAAGTTCTTTTTATACGCATGTGGCATCCTATAGAGTGTACACATGCTGGAGTAGAAGAGAGGTTCATCCATGTGTCTTAGCCATCATCTAATGGATGGGTTTCTATGACTAGTTGACTCATATGTGCACATGCGTTCCCTCTCTAAAGTTCATTTTAAAAATGAATTTTTTATCCAAATTTTCAGAGATTTATGATGTAGACAAAGATGATGATGAATTTTTTTAAAAAAAGAAAAACAAAAAAAATTAAAAATTAAAAATGTAGTCTTCTGGGAAATTTTTTTTTACACCATCCATATATAATTTTAGTCCGTGCCCTTTATAAACCGTCCATCTTAATGATGGATGTTCCCTTGCACCCACTGACCCACATAAAACTTTTCGTAATTTAGTTATATCAAGTCCTTTCTTATGTTTTGCGTTTTTTTTTCAAAGTTTGACCTCGTTTGGGTTTTATTTTTTTTGGAAGTTTATCAACAAACATCCAAGACAAGCTATTTAAATCTGATCTTGATTTAATTGCTAAGATCTCATCAAATAACATTTAATAATTAATTAGAATAATTGGTATTTTATAGATTTTCCTAATAATGGCCAAATGTCATGTGTCTTTGTATATAATTTGATTTTAATTTTTAGAGAATATATAATTTTTAATATGGAGATCATGAATATGAAAAAATAAATAAATTTTGAAAACTAAAAATTATAATTATCTAAAAAAAACATTTCAATGATTAGTTACAATTGCTTTTAGATGAACCAAATGGATACTTTTTACCTTTGAACAGCATATTGAAGAAATATGCTCCAACTTTTTACCTCTGGACCGCATATTGTAGAAATATGCTCCAGCCCGCATGAAACAAATACTCCTGACCAGTGTTTAAAAAAACACCGAGTCGAATCGGACTCGCCTGGTTCGACTCGGGAATCGCCATGGACGGATCGAATCGGCGAAAAAAACGGGAATCGTCCGGTTCTAGAGAGAACCGGACGATTCTGCACAGTGACTCGCCGATTCACTGTACGGAATCGGCGAAGTCCCGTACGGAATTTTTATTTTATTTTTTTTATTTATTTATTTTTTTTGTGTAATCCATGATAGATTTTTTTGTAATACTTGATCGATTCTTTTGTAATCCATGATCGAATTGTTTTTTTTTTTTTTTTTTTTTGTAATCCATGATCGAAATTTTTTTTTTTTGTAACCCATGATAGAATTTTTTGTAATCCATGATCGAATTTTGTGTTTTTTGTTTTTTTTTTTGTAACCCATGATAGAATTTTTTGTAATCCATGATCGAATGTTTTGTAATCCATGATCGAAATGTTTGTTTTTTTTTGTAATCCATGATCGAAATGTTTGTTTTTTTATTTGTAATCCATGATCGGATTTTTTGTTTTTTGTTTTTTTTGTAACCCATGATAGAGTTTTTTGTAATCCATGATTGAATTTTTTGTAATCCATGATCGAATTGTTTTTTTCTTTTTTTGTAATCCACGATCGAATTTTTTGTTTTTTTTTGTTTGTTTTTTTTTGTAATCCATGATCGAATTTTATGTAATCCGTGATCGAATTTTATATAATCCATGATCGAATTTTTTGTAATCCATGATTGAATTTTTTGAAAGTTTGTGATTTTTTTTTTTTAATCCATGATCGAATATTTTTTTATAATCCACGATAGAATTTTTTGAAAATTTGTGATTTTTTTTTAATCCATGATCGAATTTTTTTTTGTAATCCATGATAGAATTTTTTGAAAATTTGTGATTTTTTTTTTTAATCCATGATCGATTTTTTTGAAAATTTGTTTTTTTTTTTTTAATCCATATTATTCAAAGAGAAAATGAGAGAGATGATGATTCTGAGGCCACCCTATCGCAGCCATATTATTCACATATCGAGTCCCAACAGCAACAGTGTAGGGATGAGTACGACAGTGCAGGTGAGCATGAAGGATGGACAATCTTTGGGGAGTTTAGATTGGGAACACAATAAAACACCAACACTCAGGGATTTGGGAATAGTCAGACGCATGCTAATATCGATGATTCGTTTTTAGATCGAATCAATGAATTATTAAACGAATTCAATCAATGGCACCAGCGTGACCAAGAAGAACAATAACGTCGTCTATCATTTTATTTTTAGATCATATGTTACTAATTTTATGCTTTATTGTAGTCCATGTATGTTGATATACTTATTCCATGATAATTCTATGTTTGTCCTTTTGTGTGATGTAAATTAAATGCTGAATGGCGGTTCATACAGGGAAAGAACATATCAATATTGGCATATTCATTCAAAAACATGAAAATTCTTAAGGAGTACCTTCATTTCTTATTGAATTCCTAAAAAACAATATTTATTATGAATTTTAATAATTTTTTCGATTTTTTTTTAAGCTTTATTATGACTTATTCACCCGATTTCCGATCTCAATATCAGATCCGGATGGATTTTTGGGAAACCCATCCGGATCACCCATCCGTTTTTTAAACCAGTGCTCCTGACAAAAAGGCAAAGGATGCGAAGGCCAATGTTGAGACTTCGTGAGATATGGGGGGTAGTCTCTTAGGCTTCTGCTGGTTGGAAGCTGGGACCTTTTCATGGAGCTGGGCTACAAATAAGTGGAAGATCCTAGAGAGACAGACACCAGCTTTTAGAGAGAGAGGAGGGGTGCTCTCTCTCCTCTAGAGAGAGATTGAGAGAGCAATGGGCGCGGAAGAGTTGGCGAGCGTGGTGGTGGCGGAGAAGGAGGCTCCTCCTCCTCCACCACTTGTGATCGGACTCCAGCCGTCTGCCCTTGTCGACCATGTCGCCAGAGTCGATTGGGCTCTTCTCCATTCCATTCCAGGAGAGAGAGGAGGTTCCCAACAGGTACCTCCTCTCTCTCTGCACAAATTCACAGTTGTCATTCTCTTGATTTTTTTTCCCTTCCTGCCAATGTGTTGTTGATTTTAATTCTTATTATTCCTTTTGCTAAATAACCACTTGTTTGGTTTTTGTAGAGAGAGATGCTCACCTGTTAATTTTACTGGCTTAGTACCGTTATTGGCATTGTTGTTTTCTTTTTGTTGGCTTCTTCTGTGCTGCATTAAATGGTCGCGGTTGCTACCAGAATGTGATAGCCCATTGTTGCCTGATATTATAACCATCAATGGAAATTTGTTATGAGTTTGATCCTGTGTTCTTTATACACTCCTTAGAGTTCTGAGATTTAGTAGCAGTGGGTTTTCAAAGACCGACATCTTTTTATTTCATTTTGAATTCTCGTCAGTTGCACTGGGTTTATCAAACACCAAAATCTTTTTGTTTCATTTTGAATGCCTGATTCTCTGAAAACCAACACGGTTTTCTTAAGCATAAAAGATGAAAGTGGTATACTATAATCACCCGTATAGCGTCGTTCCCGTACTCTGTCATAATCCCCATGTTCTTATATGCTCAGATAATTTGGTAGGAATTCAATTTGAGAAAAGGTTTGCCGAATGGGCAACTCTAAAATGGTTGATAAAATGGATGGACATAGGATTAGAGTCTTTTCGTTAGTCTTGCTTATCACAGGTTGCTTGTCTTTCTTCTCCTAAAGTCTTTGTCTTGGACTATTTGGAAATGAGTTTAGGACCGTTATTTTCCTCCATTTGTGCGCTTTTAATAGCACAGCTCATTTGTGTCCGGTGCTTTTGGGGCCATCTTGTGTAGAAAACACTGCCCAATAGAGGGTTTTTCGTAATTATTGGAGGAAAAGGAACCTATTTTTCCCTATTGCATATAGTAGAAAGCAAAAGCACACAAACATAGTCTAAAGTTGAGACTGGGAGAGGCCATGAATTTTCCTGAAAATCATATTTTGGCTACCCAAGCTCTATTATGTTATCGTTTTATTAGTTGTTGGTACTAGGGAAGATCCTTATTTTGGATCGCTTTAGGTGATGCCCAAGCATTTGTTGAATGTGTAGGAGGCAGAGGAAATTGTATACTGCCTACTCATACTTTCTTTATTGTGGAATACACTCTTGCAAGCACAATTTGGGAGATTTTGTCTTCTTTGATGTAGGTTGGTAATGCCTCAACAAATGGCAGATATCATTTTTCATTTATTTGAGGCCATTGTATGTTAGAGACAGTTTATAAAAAGGCATTTCCCTCATCGTATTTCAAGACATTTGGGTTTTGGAAAGAAAGAAACAATGGGATCTTCAATATCAACTTTATCAATTGCCTGAGACTTAAAGGAAGTATATGGGGACTTAAGTTTAATAAGACATCGCCTCAGTAGGAGACTCGTGATCTTTGTGCCTCACTAGCATAGATGATGCTACGGAGGCCAGAAAACAAGGGTCTAACTGTTTTCTTCGTTTACTGTTTACCTTTGTTTTCCCCTAGGCCATCTCATTGTGGACGATGATTTTCCATCTACATCATTAGGTAGGCTCATAGAAACAATACCTCCGAGATTACTTAATGTCATGGATGAGTTTTCCAAGAGAGGAGAAATTGTTTTATCTCCTATTTCTATATGCTCAAACAAGCCGATGGCGAGACCTTTTTTTCCCTTACTAGTTTTCTTCACTCTTCTTTCTCTCCATCCAGTTCTTTCTCCCTATTTTTCTGTTAGTTTATCTTTTTTTCTTCTGCATTTTCTTCTACTGATCCTCTCATGCAACTTGAGAGGTAAACTGTTGCCTGCATAAAAAACAGGATAATTAATTTTCTATTTTGTGCAAATTTGGTGAAACATGATACAATCGTCATATGCATGCCAGTCATTTCGTTTGAACTTTGTTGAAATTTTAAAGCTAGATCTTTACAAGAAGGTGGTCTGGAAAAGTTTCTTGTGGTTGAAAATTTTTTTGTTGTTCAATAGGTTGGGTTTGATGACTTGAAGCACATATTGAATGAAGTGAATTCCCATATTCTCCCATCACCTGAAGATCTTTCCCCAGTAAGGACAATGGCTGGAGGTAGTGTTGCAAACACTATTCGAGGTTTGGCTGCTGGCCTTGGGATCTCATGTGGGATAGTTGGGGCTTGTGGTGATGATGAACAAGGATGCATGTTTGTCCATAACATGAGCTCTAATGGGGTGAGCATCTCCAGATTGAGAGTGAAGAAAGGGCCTACAGGGCAGGTGAACTGATAGCAGCATATTTGTTTGAAGATTTGTTTGATGTGTGTGCGTTTGTGCAGGTGTGCGAGTGTGTGTGTGTGAGAGAGAGAGAGAGGGAGAGAGAGAGAGAGAGAGGAAGGGGGGAGGGGGGGGGGTTTATTATCCCAAGATGCATGGGGTATCACTGATTGATTGAATTGATGACAGTGTGTATGCCTAGTTGATGCCTTAGGAAATCGGACCATGCGCCCATGTCTTTCTACTGCAGTTAAGCTTCAGGTAAGCAATCCTGTGGTTGACTAATATATACTGAAACAGTTTTGAATGCCATGCGCCCATGTCTTTCTACTGCAGTTAAGCTTCAGGTAAGCAATCCTGTGGTTGACTAATATATACTGAAACAGTTTTGAATGATTAATCCGATATTGCCAAATAGTTAAAAAAATCTTATTGTTGCAGGCTGATGAGTTAAGCCAAGAAGATTTTAGAGGTTCAAAGGTATAATGACCTTTCTGCTTCTAAGTCTTAAAAACCATCTGAACGTTATGGCTTTGCTTTTGCCCTTTTTTCAGGCATAGAAATTCTCTCGAGTCTCTGTAAAATTACTTCTTGTGTGTTCTGGGAATACATTAAAAGAGATACCTTTATAACAAGAAATACCTTTATTTATCCCAAACATATCAATTAGAAAATCACAAACTGATCATGTTTTCTCTCACTAGGTTAGAGCCAGGCTCAACACAACAAGCTTTCTTGGTTTTTACCTAATTTGCATCTAAAGTGATCAACAAATGTCTTCATTAATTCTATGTTCGCTGATATCAGTAATTCTGTACAGTGGTTGGCACTTAGATATGGTTACTACAACTTGGAATTGATACGAGCAGCCATTAGGTTGGCTAAGCAAGAAGGAACTGCTGTCTCCCTGGATTTGGCCAGTTTTGAGGTTTAACACTGAAAATATTCTTTTCATGTCACGTTCTTTTTGAGTAATCTAATTAGAACAATGAAAAGTTAAGAGGTTGTGGGTAGCCTATCTTTTGATGCTTGTACATTTTCTTTACTTAATACAATCTTTAACAATCTCATCGGAAAAATAAAAAAGAAAACTCAAGAGAAACCAGAACAGAATTTTCTCTCAATTACATAGATTCGGTCAAGTAATAGATTAGAGGTTTTATCTTTCTCTAAAAAATAGATTAGAGGTTTTATTTGGCAGAATTTGATTATTTCATTTTTTTACAGATGGTCAGAAATTTCAGGTCACACCTTCTAGAAATATTGAAGAGTGGGCAAATTGATCTTTGCTTTGCCAATGAGGATGAAGCGAGAGAATTGATGAGGTAAACTGGCCTGATATCTGTCATGCTTCATTTCCAATTTTTAATTGGGTGAGAGAAAGTACACATAAGCTTAATTTGCATACATGCATGAAAAATATATTTTGTATTTGAATTGTTCTAGAGGAGAGCCCAATTCTGATCCTGAGTCTGCCTTGGGTTTTCTGTCTCGGCACTGCAAGTGGGCTGTAGTGACGCTTGGCTCGAAAGGCTCTATCGCCAAACATGGCAAAGAGGTTTGTATGATCCTCTCTTGCTTGGATTCTATTCTTTTAATTGTTTGAATGATGATAATGGTGGTGGTGGTGGTTATTATTATTGTTATGGTTATTTTATGATTTTGAGCTGTAGGTCAAATGGTGTTAGTTGTTCTGTGATAAAACTACCTTGTTGTCTTCAAGTAATCTTGATTATTCCAGTAACTAAGGATATGTTTGAATTCTCTTCATTCCCTTCTGTGGGCAAATGATCACTTGTGCCAACATGTGCAATTTGTGTCTTTTTCCCGCCTTTGAACTTGTGGTATTAGCTAAGACTTTAAAGAAGATCTCTCGTGTGACGGGATCTACTTCATATGTTTGCTTATTTATGTTGCATGCTTCTTCACCATCTTTTGTCTTTTGAAGCATGTGCAACTTTGTTCTTATTCCTTTTTGTGCGTTCTTTTCTACTTATTGATATTTAATTCTTTTAAATGGATCACACATTACTAGAGAGAGTGTTTTCATGTTTCAGATTGTTCGGGTCCCAGCTATAGGAGAAGCACGAGCCATTGATGCCACTGGTGCGGGCGATCTGTTTGCCAGTGGCTTCTTATATGGCATGATTCGAGGTCTCTCATTGGAAGATTGCTGCAAAGTGGGATCTTGCAGTGGGGGCTCCGTGATTCGAGCTCTTGGTGGTGAGGTGAGACTTGAGAATTGGCAATGGATGTATAAAGAGTTGCTTGCCCAAGGCCTTCCTTTGCCTGATCTCACCGATGATTCAACCATTCTCACCAAATCTGAGAAGATGACAACCTAGAGAGAGAGAGAGAGAGAGAGAGAGATTGCATTTTGGGGGACTTGCTGGAATTCAGCATTGGTAACCACGAGGCCATTACATTGGTTAAGAAGGATGCTGGTGAAAGCTTGGATTTCGATGGATAGGTCCTGTGAAGGTGCAGAGGATCATGCTCACAGCATGCTTATTGCATTCTCTAGTGCAGATTAACATATTTAATGAATGAGGGAATGAATTTAAACAAACTGTAATTCTTCCATACTTGGATTGCAATTTTGCTGGAGGCGACTTTACATGCATATAATGCCTTTTACTTGCTTTATAGCGCTCACTGGGTAATGTCTTACTTAAGAGCACGTATATCTCCCTCGGGAGCATGGCTTACTTCTACTTTCTCGGTCAGATGAACCACTGGTGATGATTTTTCAATCTGACCTTGTACTCAATAAGAAACGCACCGCACCATAAGAAACGCACTACAACATGTACTCAATGTTAAAAAAACGCATCGGTACTCAATGTTAAAAAAAAATGGATTCGGTCGTCTATGGACAGTTACTAACTATTCCTTTACAATAAGACTTAAATGAATAACTGAATATATTAAGACATTTTAAGATTTTAGTTTCACTTTCTCATAAGATTTAACCCATTAAGATATCATATAATCAATTATTTATCAAGTAAACTAAAAGAAAAAAATAGAACATCAAAAACTGAATCAATTATTCATAAAAGAATAAGATATATGCTCAATTTCATTGTCCAAGTAAGAAAAAAAATCAATAAAACATCAAAAAAATCAATCTTTTTAACACGTAAATAAATCATAAAAGAAAAAAAAAAAAACACATGATTCATAGCATAATATGTTGTAGCAATATAAATCATTATTTCAAATATGGTAATACTTTAATAATATCAAAATAAAATCGATGTCGGTGCAAACTTCTTTTCGTCAAAAGTTTTCAAAATCAACTATTAGAAGTTTTAAATCTATCTACGAACTATTGCTTTCGTTTTGGGAAGAAATCTAAAAAATAAAATATTCATCAATCTTTCGATAAATTACAAAAGAGTAGTTTTTTAGAGTTTTTTTCATCTTAAATGCCACATATTTTCTATTGGGGATATAGAATATCCCTTAAAAAGGGGAAAAAAATTACATATTTTACATTTTTTTTTCCTCCACCCGCAAATTTTCATGGGGTGGTACCTAGGCGGTCGTTAAGACAAAAGCACCTAGACAGCATCTTGACTGCTTAGGCGGGTGCCCAAAAACAAAAACGTATAATGTGCCCCGCCTGTGCCTAAGCGGTAAGGCGGTCGAATTTTCAAAACCAGATTTAGCAAGAGTTCAACCATTGAAAGGAAGAATAGAAAAACTCATTGATACTCTCTACAAGGTTTGAAGAGAATGTCCCGCTCTATTCCGATGGAGGAAATATTTGTTTCTTCTCTATACAAGCACTGATAAACAACACATGCGAACTAGTAAAAGCTGGTCAGGGTTGAAGAAGAGAGAGAGAGAGATCGAGCTCAACATATGCAAGCCAGTTAAGGTTGGTTAGGGCCCAAAAAGAGAGAGAGAGGGGGTACGAGGGGGTAGGGCTTATCAGGGAAGAGAGAATGGTTACTCTGCAAGGTTTTTTTAGATAAGCTTGAGAGAGAGAGGACGATGTATGAAGTAGAGGGAGAAGGGTTTTTTTAAGCAACGTACTGCAATTTTTTGGACGAGTCAATGGATTACCTGTCAAGGGCATAACGGATTTTCTAGCCCCGACTGCGTAATGTATTTCACACTTTTAGGGAAATCTTGTCTAACTTGTTTTTATTTTTTAACAAGAAAATTACATATATATTCGTTATACATTACGTTATTACGGAACTATCGAATAGTTTCCGTTATTACATGTTTGTCTGTTTTTTTATGTCATAACGAAATTTTTAAAAAAAGACCAGTTTACCTTTTTTTTGTTGTTAAACAACTGAATTCAAAGGATTTTCGGTTGTTCAACAACTGAAAATGGGTTTGCGTTATTACGCCAAGTGGTGTACGCTCGAGCTTCCACTAAAGGTTTTCGGATGTTCAAAAACTGAAATTAGCTATTTTCGATTGTTGAACAATCGAAATTAGACCATTTTCGGTTGTTGAACAACCGAAAATTAGCTTGACTTGTTTAAACTCTAGAGTTCAGTTTTTGGCGCCCCGACCGGTGCATTGTCTTATCTATGAATTTTTTTCACACTCTCTCTTACATTTCTCACAAGCTTACCTGTTTTTTACATATGGATTAAGTTTTTTGACAGATTATAACTACATTTGATGGATCTTGAAAGCATTTGATAGATTTGAAATTTGTAGTGAAGGTACGTATAAACTGATTTATTGTTTGATTTTAGAAGTTAATATTGTATAACATTATGATTTAGGGTTTCATTCTTGAGTAAAAGAGGGCGATTTAGTTTTCATTTGATGGATTTCACAGTTCCATAAGTCACAGTTTGTTTGAGTAATATTTGAGGTTTTTCGGAAGTGCCAATTTTGGGGGTTTTTAAGAACTATAAATTTTGGGTTTTTTTTAGAACTTGAATTTAATATGAGTTATTGAGTTATGTTTATTTTGTATTTATTATTTAAGAATTTAAAAATTTAGGTTATTGAGAACTACAAATTTAGAGGTTTTATCATAACTCAAATTTTTTACAAGAGGTTGTATTCAGTTGATTACGGTTTTTTAGTGACCGTGAGGTATTTCATAGAACTGTGATTGAATGCTTTGTTTGTGTTGCTTTGTTTTGAATGCTAGGCAGATTCTACATTATATTGTATTGTGTATTAACTTTGACACTCTTAGATAGTTTTAAGTAAAAATTTGTGATATCATAGGAAATAGTTAATTTATCTTGTTGATAGTTTGAGTAGCTTAAAGATGAAATTTTGTACTAGATTTATTATTGAAGAACATATTTACCTTGAACATTTTGCAAATGCTTGTGCTTTTAGGAGTACATAGTTAATAAATAATTTTATGCATACATGCTTCAATATTTTGGATAGAATAATTCGTGAGTAGATTTATTTGAGATGTCATTCGATATGTAAATTTGTGATCACCTATTTGGAGGATAAATTAGTAGCTTAGGATTGTTTTATTGATTGTATATGCAAATACATGATGAGTTATTGGTGTCTCGAAATTCATTCCTTAGGATTATCATGTTCTTTTCATATAGTAGTATTTGTATTAGAACCTATAAGTTGAGATGAAAAGTAGTAATTGTATTAGAACATATTCATATTCATTTGTTATTCAACTAAGTTTTGCATATATAATTTTATGATTAACATGGTGACCATATGGGGTTGCAGTGCATATGAATCGTGTACATCCTGATGGAGGATACCCAGGAAGTCTTTAGGACCCTAGTTTGCTGCAACTTCATCCAGAACATGCATCATATTTCATATGGGAATGACAAATATATGCATATATTTATCTGCCCTTTCTATTAGTTTGTTATTTTTCAAAAACTTGTAGTTTGGTTTAAACGTCATATGAGAAGTACATGTATATATATTGAGACTCATATGTTATGTATTTGTTGTATTCCAGGAGAAACAAGAAATTAGAATTGATGAAAAGACTTTTCAATTAAATGATTGGTATCCAATAGACGAGCAAATGCAATTAGTGAACGCGTCTGGGTTGGGTACGCTATCTATTATTCGGCTAAGCCGAATTGATCATCCTTTGGTCTCAGCCAATGAGAGAGGTGGTGTTCTGAGACCAATAAATTTCATTATAACATTCAAATTGGTGGGATGACACCAACTCTAATTGATGTGTATGAGATATTAGGACTGACTGTGGATGGCGAGCCTATTACATGCCATCCTATTAGTGACCCACGAGAGTATGTAGAAGACAATTTGGGTATAGTCCTTGATGGTAACCTGACAATCCTGAAGCATACATGGTTGAAGGTCAATTTTAGGGAATTACCACCTGATGCAACCCCTGTCAAAGTTGTTAGATATACTCGAGCATATCTGCTCTTCCTCGTTAGCGTCACTATTTTCGCTGATGCTTCAATTTCAAAGGTACTTGTAATTCTTTGAAGATATTAAAGAAGCCGACAGATATGCTTGGGGTACTGCAGCCCTTGCATTTCTTTATCACTCACTTGGAAAAGCTTGTACTTTCAAGCGAATACATTTAGTGGTTCAGCCACTCTGATGCAGGTAAATTATTTTGTATATGACATAAGAGCAATAGTTTAGACTGCTTTCCAAAAATATTTATTATTTATCATATTTTGATATAATGCAGTGCTGGTCGTATGAGCATATTATGCATATGAGGCCCATTCCGCATAGTATCTCTCCAAATATGTCTAAAGCAAAAAAATGGGAGCCGCTAAAGAATTATTATGGCAATCCACATAACCTGATGCCTCCCATTATACAAGAATTGGATAACATCCAACCTAATGAGGTTAGTGTGTACTTTGATATTGATTAGTTTCAATCGTATTTAAGTATTTGTAATTTTTTTAGTGACTGACTGTCGTATGTGTGATTTCATATCATATAACAGGTAATATGAAATCCCTATTTCAAGCCCGATGAGGCCATTTCAGATGATAGACAGTTGACATTTGAAACTGTCATGTGCATAACGACGCTCATATTTGACGATATTTCCGAACCATACATGTCAGATCGTGTTTGTCGGCAATTTGGAGCTAAACAAGGCATTCCAGAAAATCCCTAATCTGTTGGTGAGAGGTCTAGCAGACAAGGTGGACATTGAGAATGACGAACTGTGAATGTAGACAAAATCCATCACTGGTTGACTCGTCATGACCACATGATGCCAGATATTGAAGTCGATACTGCCAATGAGTTGCTCTCAGATGAGTACAAGCTCTGGTACAACCTAATGTCCTATCCGATAATACATAATGTCGCTCACCCACCCAAAGACATATTGCAACCTCATAACTAGGAAGAAGAAGATGTTGTTCCTACTCATGAACCACAGTATATAATGAGACCTCGAGGTTTTGAGGATCATTTGGTATGTTTATATTGACCTACAAAATGTTTTAGTCTTGTACTTAGTTATTAGTTCCATGAAATTGTTTAAATATATTAATTACATATATTGTTTTTGCTGGTGAGTATAGTTCAGGCATCTACAATCATGTTGGCAAAGGCACTTACACTTAGACATAAGTGGTATCCTAAAATTTATAATGGCGTTTGAAACGATGTCTAAGTTTGTGCCTGTGGATCTAGATAATATAAAAGCCAAGATAAAAAATTTACAACGTAAGATTAATGACGAAGGTGTACTTGACGAGCCCGGACATGATATGGTCGGTGAAAGTAGTCGAGCTGCAGAAGACCTGGCTCAATCCACACAATCTGCAGTTGAGGAGCCCAGAAGATACAACATACGAAAGAAACAGTATCAGCTTAAGAGAAGTCCGCCAGTATAATGGTCTTTTTTGCCAATATATTGGTTATTTTGACCCTGCAATGTATTGCTCATTTTGAACCACCCAATGTATTTATTGGTCATTTTGACTTTTGTAATGTGTTGATCATTTTGACCCACCCAATTCGTTCAATGAATTTTATCAAGCAATTTTGGGCTGAAGTGTAAAGTCTCTCTACTTTCTTACTTGGATTTTGGTTTGAGATAAGGTGTAAAGCAATTCTGGGCTTATTGTGAAATATACAAAGTACTTTGAGTTACCATTCAAACAATGCACTTTTTTTTCTTGGAATAGATGTTTTGAAAAATGAACGTCGTATACTTGTTTGCTACCAATCTCAGACAACAATGAAAGATCATATAAATATGTATTACTGAGTCAAAGCTAAAGAATGTCCGAAGTAAATATGTATTTCTTCTGAAGATGGCTAGTACTACAAGCAAATTGATGAAATTGCCACAAAATCTATTTTGCCCAAGTTTATTACCATTGTCTACAAGAAACTTAAAGTTCAAATTAGTCTAGTAAAAAAGGGGGGCATCGTCATTTTTCGTTATTCAACAACCAAAAATGTCACTTTTTCGGTTCTTGCACATTCGAAAAAGTCACATTTTCAGTTGTTTGACAACAGAAAACATCAATTTGAATTAAAAGGGGGCATTGCCATTTTCGGTAGTTGAACAACCGAAAATATGACTGCGAATTTCCAGCAAGTTTCTAGAATTCTCAGTTACATTTTCAGTTTACATTTTCGGTTGACATTTTCGGATGTTCAACAACCGAAAATTTAATGTTTTTGGTTGTTGAACAACCAAAAACATCAATTTGAATTCATAGAGGGCATTGCCATTTTTGGTTAACACGAAAATGTTGCCCCTTTTAATACACATTGATATTTTTGGTTGTTCAACGACCGAAAACTTAACATTTTCATATGTAGAACAACCGAGAATGGCAATGCACTCTTTTAATACACATTGATGTTTTCGGTTGTTCAACAACAAAAAATGACAATGCCACCTTTTAATACACATTGATGTCTTTGGTTGTTCAACAATCGAAAACTTAACATGTTGATGTTGAACAACCAAAAATGTCACGTTTGCACTTCAAAGGCCTGGTGATGGGCCGTTCGGTCTTAGATACTTTTTGTTGCTTTTTCAGCTTACCAAGAAGGCGTGTAGTCCTTAGTGACAACATTGTCTGGTTCAACATACCTGTCAACTCAATATCATCTGGGACATGCACAAAAGGAGTTTGAAATGCCATTTTAAAGTATTCCACTGTGAAATACTGAAGGCAGTACGCAGTGGGATCCAAATGCCAATGGTTAATAGCCACAATGACATGACCACACGGTAGGGCACTGAGTTGCCATTTTCTACAACTGCACGTCCTATGAGTTAAATCAATAGCATACTTCTTCTCAAGATGGTGGATCTCAAATTGCGTGTCCATGGTGGATATAACTGTGTGAAAAAATTTAGCCTTCATCTTTCGTAAGTCGAGTAATTCTTGGGCTTTCGGTACTAGTATGCTGCTCCAAGTATTACCTAATTCCCTCTTATCTTCAAACCTGGTCATCACTGATACCCTTATTTCTTCACATATTATAATGATCGACTTCTCTCTAGCAGATAAAATCCAAGCATTGAATGACTCGGTCATGTTAGAGGTAAGATGATTGTATCTTGTCCATGGAAAATAATCATCTGCCCAATATTTGGGAGAGATATTCTTAATCCATGCATACGCTTCTAGGTCGGCACATTGTATATCAAACATAATTTTTTCAGACCCACTAATGGTCTCCATACAGGCAGCCTTCCAAAACAGCATGAACAATACTTCGATGTTTGCTGACTTCTTCATAAAGCCCTCGAAGTTCTCTCCCATATGCCGCATGTAGAATACCAGAAAACATGTGGGAAAGCATTTTTGTATTGCTTCTGGCAGGCCTTTCTGCCTATCTGATACAATCGTTAAAGCAGACAAATTAGGAAACTCATTCAATAGCTCACTCAGTATACTTAAGAACCAATACCAACTCTGGTAGTTCTCCTTTTGACTACTGCAAATGGCAATGGGAGGAGCCCATTATTTACATCTATGGCGATGTCACACAATAATATGCTTTGATACTTTCCTTTTAAGAATGTCTCATCAATACCAATTAGTGGCTTGCATCCATTAACAAAACACATTATGCATAGATGATAAGCAATAAATAATCGTTTAAACCTACCTTCATCTGTGAGGATGCGAGCTTCGGTTTTCGAGTTAGTTTTTCGGAGCTTCTCCATATACAACGGGAGGTTATGGTACTGTTGTTCATGTGATACATCTATCATCTCTCTAGTAACCTCTTTTCTCCACCAAGTTTGCATGTAGGAAAGCCTGACACCGTAATCGTGTTGGACATCCTTTACGATGTCTTTCGCTTTAATTTTTGGTTGGTCAATAAGGCAGCCTTTAATCTTTTTTGCCACCCAATCACTACTAGCTAATGGCTGATGGACCCTCCCCATTAGACCACTACATGTGTGCTCCTTAACCATAGATTTCACTTTAAAGTATATTGTACTGCCAACTCATAAGCACCGCACTTGCCATGTGCATCCCTCTGCCTTACAACATGCCAACACCCGTCCCAATTCACTTTTGTCAAACTTTAGAACAAAATTATTGTGGATTGCAAAATCAACTAGATGATGCCGACATTCATTGTCATTTTCAAAAAATTGCCCAATATTCAATTGAACCACATTACCAACTCCTCTACAAGAGCTCTCTAGTAGTTCAATATCCTCCATATCATGCTCTGGTACAAGCTTAGGGTCGGGTGTCACTTGAATGTTTTGATCTTGATCAGGTAAAGCGTTACGCTGACTGTTGACAAAAGATAGAGTGTAAGTTGAAACAACAATTTCTGTATATAAAAGATTAAAATAAAGCAAATTACAGATGAAAAAGTACATATTCCCTGACGATGGGCCATCAGCAACATATTCCCGTTTTGGCTCTATTGTAGCGGAAATATATACAACAATTCTCGAATATTCCCCTCTCAACATAAAAGACACATCTATATCATCACTTATCTCAATCAATTCAAGCCCACTAGATAGACTTGTATTGTAGCACATAATCGCTAATTTGTTTTGATTACACATTGTTAAATTATCAAAATGACTTTTTAGTTCATCCAATGAACTATTTCCATTATACTTCGTAACCTTCAAATTTTTCCTTTTATAAATAACACATCCGTCATCTGCATTCATCTCAAATGACCCCCCTAAATCGGAATACCAGTTGTACTCCTTCGGTAACCATCGTCAATGCTACTGTATTAAATGAATAGCAAAATTTGTGTTACAAGAAATCAATACAATAAGAAATACAAAAAATTTGGATATTTCCAACTACTTTAAAGTTCATAAAATGTGAGTATTACATAATAGATTGAAATAGTGCACTACTAAAAAGTAAAGTAACCAATAAACAAAAAAAAAACAACAAATACTCAAACAAACACAAAATAAACAACAAATATTAATACAAACAAACAAGTCGAACAATATTTAGCCAAAACAAAATAATACAATATATCAACATAATATAAACAACAAATATTAATACAAACAACAAATAATTATACAAAGAAACAACTTCAACAATATTTA
Source organism: Amborella trichopoda (assembly GCF_000471905.2). The sequence goes on along the minus strand of NW_006494910.1, from coordinate 4,619,879 downwards.
ACAAATATTATTCATTAATCAACAATATACAACAAATACTAATAAAAAATACAATATTGTATTAATTGTGACAAAATTAACAAAAATTAATCAACAGTGTAAGGCAAGAGTAAGAATGGTACCAATCACGACCAAATAGTCAGCCAATCTCTTCAACTTTGTGGGATATTGTATTGGGGGACAGTAAAAGGGGTATGATAAGCATATGATATTGTATTTTGTTTGTTTTCCCCCAACTTTATTAAAAATAATAATAATAATCATTTCGCTCTTAGCGGAAAATTTTAGTGCGAAAATTTTTGATTAATAAAAAACCGAAAAGTGCAAAATTTCAGTTGTTGAAGAACCGAAATCAACATATTTTTTAGTTGTTCAACAACTAAAAATAGATGGAATTCGGTTGTTGAACTACTAAAACCAATCAAATTCGGTTGTTCAACAACCAAGAAAGGATAAAGTCGTATTTTTTAAAAATTTGCGTTATAAAAGATAAAAAATAGACGCAGTGATAATAACGGAAACTATTCGGTACATCTGTAATGACGCAAAGTATAACATATATATGTGTAATTCTCCTATTTCTTAATTGTTTTAACCATTATAAATATCATACTTCTTTGTAATTTATTTTCCTGTAATAAATTTTAAGAAACCCATACAGGCCCTCAAATGAAGACCAAGGGAAGCTCTTACCTTGCCATAAATGTTGCTTAATGGTGAAATTACATAGTGGCCCAAAATTCTGTAATAGATTTTAAGAAAACCCATACGGGCCCTCAAATGAAGACTACGGGAAGGCTTTTACCTTGCCATAAATGTTGATTAAAGGTGAAATTACATGGTGATAAAAAATTATGTAGGAATTGCGTGGAACACATATATTTGTATTTGGCTAAGACATGGCATTATTGTACACTACACCATAGATCATAGTTACTCTCACTCTGGGAAGAGAGGCGTACCGCCCACTATGTTTTTTTTTTTCTAATTTTAGTAGCATGAGGAGCATGAGAAATGTAGGGGTGTGCACCCCTATTTATAGGAGAAAATTGGAGTTAAGCGAGAGTGTGGAAGGTCTTTTATATTGTGTTTTGTGAGCTCTTGATCTAGGAGATTCGATCCAAGTCATTCATCAATAACTAGCTATCATATATAAAGAAATGATATTCAATCACCTTTGTCCCCCTAGCCAGTCGAAGCCCTTAATTTCTCTTCAATGAATGTAGTCACATTTAATTGTAGGTTATTCAAATTAAAATTAACGACTAAGGTCATCCTTGTGGTTTTGGTTGATTTAAGAAAGAGAGAGCCTCATAAAAAGAGGTGTGGCTTTACACCATTAATTTCTGTCTCAAATGTATTGATTCCTTTTCTAACTTAAGATACCATTTCACATGGCTTCATAGATCTCATGAATAAAATCATAGCTTGTGTTATTCTCATGTAGACCAACCACCATGTGACAAGTGTCCTCTTTGGAGATTAATTTTAGAATAATCCTATGTCATTCATTAATTTAAAATAATGCATCCTTGGTGTGAAGTGGTTTCTTTTCTCTTTAAAAACAAATTGAACATATCAAAGATATGTCTCAAACCAAACAACGCCCAAAAAAGAGTAGCCTATTGCCATAATTTGTGTCAGGTATAAATATGCCTGTGCGGGCCTTACATGGTGACCTCGTTCGACATGTATGTGGTGTTGTACGTGGAAGCTCTAAACCGGATGGGTTGATTTTTTGACAAATAAAGTACGAGATACGCACTACAATAACACAAAGATTTACGTGGTTCATCCAAGAGGGCTGCATCCACGGGTACGGCAAACGGAAATCCACTATATTAATGAAAGTTATATCAAATATTTTGGAATAAACTTCGGCAAAAACCTAAATCTAGCAAAACTTATTAAACCTGCTCTCCCAAACAACACCATGTCGATCTCTCATCTCTATTCCATAACTAGACCATTGTCTAGAAAGAGAACAACTTTGATAGTAAACGAGACTTTATCTTACTAAAAAGAAAAATAACTCAAAATCTCCATGGGAACCACTTCTTTACAATAAACCAACATCTTACTCTGCATGAATCTTTAGAAGGCACCATCAATGTTTCTTTTCATAAAAAGCTCAATTCACGCTAAGATGAAATTGCATCTTATGCACAAAAGGCTCTATTTCCCTCTCTCTCTCTCTTTCTCTTTAGAATAACCATTATTCTCATATGGTGACCCAAGTAGGGCACACAAATTCTCTGCATTTTCATGTCATGTATATAAGATTAGGAGTCCATACTAAATAGGAAACTTCCTATTGATGTTACATATATCTCAAAAGATTAAGAGATATATAAAATAGTCCTAATCATTTTTGGATTTCTAGTTTCTTTAAGAAACTTATTAATATCAATCTTAATCCCACATAATATAGGAATATCTCAATACTACATAATATGAAAATATCTCAATCCTACATAATATGAAAATATCTCAATCAATCCTACAAAATATGAGATTTCCTAATGTGGGTGGTTTTGGATAGCACCAAATCCAATGTGTGGCCCATTAGCCATTTTGGCCACATGTATGTCTTTTATCCTTATTTACTATCAGTAGAAATAATTGTCCCTTGGCTATTTTAGACCCTTAAAAATTATTTAAGATTATAAAAATATCCAAAAATCATTTTTTTGTTTGTTATATCATTTTTAAAAAGCTTGGAGGTCCAAAATTTTTTTGAAGAGAAATTAGGAACCTATGAACTTGAAAACTCACATTGTTAGGGTGTTCTACTCATCCCAGAACCCATGACCACTTTCTCAAATGGTCATGACCCACAATCTTATACAAAGGCTCATTCTTAGTCTATTAAAGTTGGCTAATAGGTCATGGAGTTTTGAAAACTAAAGTGGATTTCAGGTGTACCTCGAGTACAAGTACAACCAACATACATAGATACGGGAGTTCCTTTCTCAAGCTCATGTGCTCGGTCCTCCTAGGAACTTTTCTAGAGAATGATGCTCCTCCACAATGCACTTATCATATGCATGCCATGGGGAGGCAGATGTCGAGGCTTTAGCTCTCGTCTTCATAGGATAGCCTTCCAACACGAAGGTTCTACTCTACCCTTTGGTCAAATTACGGGGATATCTCCGATCTCGACTAAGGGGTAACCCCAAACCCTCATCAATACGCACTTGGGCCTTAAGTCTGATCCTTGGGTACATAGGTTTTATATAAGGCAAAATATCTCTGCAACCCCTATTTTTAGATTTCATTTCCTAATAAACCCAAGGTTTCAAAACCTATCTTTGAGCATAGAAATCCTAGTTTTTATATATTCTAAACCCCTAAACTAATTTTACCCAATTTAAACCTGTTTATTGGCCCAAACAAATATGAAAAAGACATATCATTTCTAAACCCCATGTTTTCTCTCTCATTACGTATACCCCTAACTTCTCTCTCTCCTCATGACTCTCCCCAAATCCCTTGTCTCTCTCTCTCCGTATTTTCCCCATTCTTTCCTTCTCCATATCTCCCATGTATTCGAGATTTGCCGTGGGAATAGACGGAGGACCACTTGCCAAAAAAACTCGTCGGAATCTATACATTTTGGCCAGAGAACTATTGCAAAAATGTGATAACGGCTGCATCTTTGGAAGCTGATAAAGCCCTCTCATGAGCTATTGCTAACTCCAGCCATCTCCTGCCCCTTCCAAGCTTCCTCTCTCATAACCCTCTGCCTCTGCTCCTCTCTCTGCTTTGTCTCTCTTCAATGAAATGGAAGTTAGAGATATAAGACCCGATAGCATCACTTCAACGTCTACATTATCTGCTTGTAACCATGCTGGCGTTTATGAAGAGGGCAAAGAGATTTTCGAAAACATGTTAGCACTGTATGATTTGATGCCTACAATGGAACATTATGGCTGTATAGTTAGCCTTTTAGCTCGCAGTGGACTCATTGAAGAAGCTCTACATGTTCTTTCTAAGATGCCATTTGAACCAGATGCTCAGCTATATGGGTCATTACTTCTTGCTTGCAAAGAGCATAACCAGATTGAATTAGTTAAAATGGTGTCAAAGAAACTGTTTGAATTAGAACAAGATTGATAAGGTTTAAAGAGTATGTATTTTAATATTTGTTTGGGTTAAAAAATATATTTAAATTGAATAAAGGTAGTCAAGGGGTTAGAAGATAGGTTTTAAAACCTTGGGTTTATTAAAAAATGAATCTTAAAAATAAAAGATATGGAGATATTTGCCCTTTATATAACTCCAAGCTCTTATACCCTTGAGCGTCATGCCACCTAAGCCTAGTGAGTTACCTAAAATTGGGTCCTCTTCGGGGTCCCATGCTCCCATTAGTGTCTAAATCTACCATATTTTAGCATACAAGGGTGATTCAGGCCTTATATATCCAACAAGGCCATTAGCTAACAATGACAACAACTTCTACACCACGAGATGGATTAAAGAGAGCTGATGAGTTGTTGAGCACATTGAAAATGCTCTGTTTTTTTACTTTTACGCTAGGCCTGCTTAATTTTTATTGGATTATGCCCCTCTGTATTATTTTCTAAAGGGTCCTAGTCTCTCTCATGGAGTACTCTTTAACCGATACAACATTTAATGGACGCATTTAGTATAATAATAATAATAATTAATGGGCACACAATACCTTTTTGTTTTAAGGAAAATTAAAAAATCCTATTTTTTTTTTCAAGATAAAAAATAATATCATATATTTCATATTTTACATTAATTTAAGAGCATATATGATATTTTTATTTTTATTTTTTTTATACTTTGGATAAAGTTCATGTTTAGAGCACTCATCATTCTAACCATTATGCATTGATAAAAAATAAAAAAACAATTTTAAAATAAAAATGACCAAAACTACCTACAAGATTCAAGGGTATTTTGATAATTTTGTTTATGTCAAATTATTATTTTTGTATTTTTTTTTACTGGTGCATGATGCTTAGAAATATGGTTATCCTAATTTCAACTTAATCCAATGTATAGAAAAATTCAAATTCAAATAAACTATACACTCTAAAGAAATGCACGTGAGCATAAAATAAGAATAGTAGATATTATTTTGAAATTTTGAATATTAAATGGGATTTTGTTAATAAATTTCAATTCTATCAAGATTTTCGAAAAAGAGTACTTTTTGTCACTAGTGATACCAACTATTGGAAAGGGGTAGATGATGTCACATCCCACTATAGTTAATAAATAACTTTATTTCTACAAAGTATTTTTACTTTATTCTTGATTAATTACTTGAATTACCTCTAAAATTGTTATATTGAAGAGTAAATACATCAAATGTCTCAATATATTGAGTATGCTAAGGGACAGAGAGGAACCCAACAAAACTTGCTCTGAAATGGTAGGGTACAATGATATGGAGTTCTCAATAAGCTTGAGTTCATGGATGAATGCATTTTATTATCCCACAAATAAGTTGTCATTGCACTTCTATGATGGCCCTTCTTTTTGTTAAATAGCTAGATTATTGCCTAAGGACATTTAGATACCCTACAATCTTATAAGAAAATCAAGATATAAGTACATCTCTTTTGGAAAGTTTGTAGCTTCAAAAAGACAATTGATGCTAATGATCCAGTATCCCAAGTTGATCAATTGTCGTGCTATTTGGTGGAGAGTATAGCACTCTTCTATAGTATTCCTCCTTTGGCTGCTTAGGTTCATGCTTCGAATATTGAGATACTTCCTCAGTTACAAGGTGGATCTTAGTGATTTATTCCAACAAATAAGATTCCTCTGATTTAATGGCCAATACAATCCTCTTCTGGGAAATGCTTAACATGGTTGTTTGCGGAGAGATGTGAAATGAAATCTTTATAGATATTGTTCCAACTCATTTCTTTGTAACACCTTTTCTTCTTACCATCATTACTCTCTTTTTTTTTTGCATAAAAAAGAAAGACTTAACATGGTTGCTTGTGGAGAGATGTGAAACGAAATCTTTAGAGCCTCTTTGAATGCATTCATTATCACTAATAATTCACTATTTCCATAAAATTAAATTAGATGTCGTTTTGTAGTGTTTATTATAAAGTTATCCGAGAGAAATGTATATGTAGCTTTACATGTAAGTTAATCATTTTAAGAAGTTATTTTTATTTTATTCAAAGTACTTTGTTCAAAATCACCCTATTTTAGCCAAAAATACTCAAAGATAGCATAAATTCATTGAAAAAATTAAATAATTAAATAATAGTATTTGTACGCACTACAAGTTACATACCAAACAACTAACAAAAATAATATTACATTGAGCATATTTAGATAAGATAGTGTAGCCTGAATAAAATTGACTGTCATCCACTCATGCAATCCCTTAGGTTATTGAGTGTGACAATAGATGGGAACATAATGAGTTAAAAAAAAAAAACAAGCCATAAACATGAACTTTGTCCCTAGCTATCTTTTAATTCCAACAATTTCAAATTTGCTTGTCTAGACCTTATCAAACCCTATTCCTTGTCAAAACTAAAAACATATCTGAATGTATTTATTAGCATTGATAATTTACTCTTTCAATAAAGTAATCATGATAATGAATTAGATGTTATTTCGTGTGATTTGAATTTGTAGAAAAATATTAAAATTATATTACAAAATGATATCATGACCGTTAGATCGGCCTAGATTCAATTTGACTCGTTG